>JADBJO010000055.1:83339-95839 GCA_016801955.1 Conus betulinus | reverse complement strand
GATGATAAATTTACTGATGATGATGATGGTGACGATGATGATGATGATGATGATGATGATGATGATGATGATGATGATGATGTCAACAAAATGACAACTGCGCATCAGACGAAACTACGAAAGCCAAGAAATGCTTGAACCACCCCATGAAGTCAGCAGACAGGCCTGGCTTACCGCGTGGCGTGGTGCTTCTGGGCACATCCACGCGTTTCACTGCTGTGTAGAGCAGTTTGAATCCGCTGCTCTGTATGTTGCTGTCGGTCACGAAGTGGACGTACATGTACCTTCCAGTGCTGATGAATGTTTTGGAATCGTGACCAGATCCACATAATTTGGCCAGACGTTGGTAATGTACTGGCCCATCTGAACAAACGCGGAAAACATTAGCTGATAACTGTTGACTTTTACTAGCCCGTTTCCCTTACCTGTGCAAGGACATGAATCGAATACCTCAAACCCTATTTTATTAAGTGATAATTCCTTGTGATACTAGCACAGAAAGACTTGCTGGTGTACCTGTCAGCACACCAAGTAATAAATGCACACGCATCCGACAACTCTGTCTGTCAGTATAGTGTATTGCGTGATCATTTTCTAAACAACAATGCACGAATCACAAAGTCGGTCCAACAAAAAAGACATAGCATCAAACTGGTGACTGACGCCACATCACATGCTGAGTGCCTCTTCAGAGGCATTGTTAGAGTACATTCCCACATCACATGCTGAGTGCCTCTTCAGAGGCATTGTAAGAGTACATTCCCACATCACATGCTGAGTGCCTCTTCAGAGGCATTGTAAGAGTACATTCCCACATCGCATGCTGAGTGCCTCTTCAGAGGCATTGTTAGAGTACATTCCCACATCGCATGCTGAGTGCCTCTTCAGAGGCATTGTTAGAGTACATTCCCACATCACATGCTGAGTGTCTCTTCAGAGGCATTGTTAGAGTACATTCCCACATCGCATGCTAAGTGCCTCTTCAGAGGCATTGTAACAGTACATTCCCATACCGGTCAATGAAAAATGGATGAATCAGAACAAAAAAGAAATCATATTCTAAAAGGACACAGAAGCCATTGAAAGAGTGGCTCATAATTCGAAAGAATATAATAAATCAGCTCCGTTAACCACCTATATCTACTCAAGTTTCCTCTTCTCATAGACAGGTCAGCAGTGTACTATGTGCTTTCTTCTGCGGAATCAAAACATCCAAAAACTGTTTTTAGAACTTATTGAATGTCGTCAGTTTTAATGACAGCATAAGCGTCCTCTAGGATGTGTCTGTAAGTAGTGTAAGTATATGTTACGCTGTTACTTCTCTCATGAAACACAGCTCACTTTCATACTTGCTTGTTATTGCGAGACACACATGCAGTTTTCAATCAAAATGACAAAGACGTCCAGAGACCAATGCGCTTAGAATATATCAGACCTGCCATGAAAAACAGATGTATTAAAACAATAAACAAAGTTTCAATATCTGTAATGAAATGATCTATTAAAGTGTTATGCCTATGCTACATTTTCATGTGCTTACGTTGAATTGAAATATAAAATTTCAATCTATGTAACTGTATAATGAAATAATCTATTACAGTATTAGGCCTAAGCTATATTTTCATGTCCTCACGTTGAACTATATTGACAAAGTAAACGCTGTGAACCATTCAAAAAACAAAAAGAACAGAATTTTTTTAAGACAAGAAAATAAAAGGCTTGATTCACTACAAACGTGCATCAGATATCGCCTAAATAAGGGTTATTCTCTGACATCCCGTGACACGAGAAAGGACATAATACGTCGACAAGTCCCGTGTAAACAGCATCTGCGACCGTTTAATCATCACAAAGAGATCACACTGTGTTGTTTGCACTGTGAATGTGGACGGATTCAGTTGAGCGCCAAGATCACCAAGATCAAAACTGGGCTACACACTGCCGAAGCTTTGCAATGTAGGCCCTACTGCCCCACACTCACAATTCTTATATGGGTATTCAAACAATGTGCGAAATTCGTCCTTAACACTACACTGAACATGACACGAAGTCCAAGCAGGCTGATGCACGAACAAAAAGCGTAAAATCTTACTATTTCCTTGAGAAACGCACAAAAGATTTTCTCTTATTACCATCAGAAATAAAAATTCATATCTTTTACAGCGATTAAATACAAACGTTTTCATAGAATGGTGCTGTTCAAACCGTTTACTCTTTGACACTAGTGAATACTAACTACCGCTTTGTAAATGTTCTGTAGATTCCCGAATAATGACTTTCTCATTATCGACTTCTCCAAACATTCCGCTATCAACAAAAGCATATAACAAAGACATTCTTTTTTTTTTATTAGAGCTACCAACTTTCAGGGTTTTTTTTTTCCTATCCTATCTCGTAGATCTACTCAGAAAAAAAACCCTGGCGAACTCTATGTATACCACGCTATTCGACGTAAACAAAGAATAAACGTTCAACAACAATTTACAGCCTAACAAATGAAAGTGACCGAGAGAGAGACACAGAGAGAGAGAGGGAGAGACAGAGTTAAAACAGACATAGAATTAAGAGTGAGAAAGGGAGTGAGTGAGTAAGAGAGAGAGGGAGAGAGAGAGGGTTAAACAGACAGAATGAAGAGAGGGAGAGACAGACAGATAGACATACGGACGGACAGACTGACAGAGAGAGAAAAGGCGAGAGAGGAAGACAGACACACAAACAGGCCGGTAGAGGGAAACATTTCAGAAAGAGGTGGGGGCCAGAGGAAGGGGTGGGGAGGGGGGTACCCTGCATCATAAATGGACAGGCTGTCATAGGAACATTCATCACCGCCTTCCAGGTCCAGGGTGACCACGATCAGACGTACGATCTCGTCGTCATTCGCCGTGTTGATCCTCCACCTGCAGTTCTGATTGCTGCCATATCACACACATACACACGCACAAGTACACACAAAAACACACACACACACACACACACACACACACACACACACACACACACACACACACACCGCACCGCACACACACACACACACACACACACACACACACACACACACACACACACACACACACATGATTATCCTTGATGTACAAAGAATTGTAACAACTTCATATAACATATCCAAACTTACGTGAGATATTCAAAGAAAAACTCAGCTAAATTCAAGTAAACAATTATACTAAAGGCGTGTTTCCTGTTTAATGGACCGTTTATCCGGCTGTCTTTTTTCATTTTTTCAAGCATTCGATAAACTATAATTTAAAAAAAAAAAAAGAAGAAAAATACAGATTTTAAAGAGGTGAACGCCTTTTTGGCAGAATTATTCTTTAAAGATTCATTATTTTTGATAGACACTGATCTCTTTCGTCAGATAACATGAGCGCCCTAATCTAGCTCAGTAACTGTTACAATCTTTTTTTATGATAGGTATCCACTTCGAACAATGATTATGACCTGTGTGTGCATTGATAACTATGGTATCAGCGCTAACACACGCACGCGCGCGCGCACACACACACACACACACACACACACACACACACACACACACACACACACACACACACTCACACACAAAGGAAGCGCGAGTGCACACAGTCTGACTGACTGACTGAAACCATTTACTGTCAGATTAACTTAGTGACTGACATTTAAAAAAACCCTGAAGGAATTAATGAGAAATGAAAATAATACAAATAACATCTCTCAATGACATAAAAAATCGTAAAGGAAAATTAACAGGGAACACTTAACATTTATAAGTAAAGTAATAAAATCATAAATAAAGTAATAAAAGTAATAAAATCATAAATTGTAACAATAAAACAAATTACATCTTTATCGTACTGAAAATCAAATCTCAATCCCCCCACTCTCTCTCTCAGAACACCATAAAAAAAAAAACCACACACACACACACACACACACACACACACACACACACACACACACACACACACACACACACTCTCTCTCTCTCTCTCTCTCTCTCTCACACACACACACACACACACACACACACACACACACACACACAGAACCCACCCTTCCCCTTCACCTACTCACGTGTATGCGTTGATTGATTGATTTAATTTAACGTCTGTTCACAACAATGGTGATATTAGACTAAAAATGAACCAATCCACAAAAAACAGGCAAATTAAAACGGGCTGTGTAAGAGTTTGTGTCTGTGTTTGCGTGTGTGTGTATGTGTGCGTGCGTGGGTGTGTGTGCGTGCGTGCGTGCGTGCGCGTGCGTGCGTGCGTGCGTGTGTGTGTGTGTGCACTGTGCGTATGCATGTATGTGCGCGTGTGTGTGTGTGCGTGTGTGTGTGTGGTGTGTGTGTGTGTGTGTGTGTGTGTGTGTGTGTGTGTGTGTGTATGTGTGTGTGTGTGTGTGTGTGTGTGTGTGTGTGTGTGTGTGTGTGTGTGTGTGTGAATATGCACTCATGTGTAAGGCTACATATGAACATTAATACAATAACTATGAATAACTTAATATTTACAATAAATTTGCAAGTATGCTACTGGATAAAACTGATGCAATTTGTATCATTTCTTAGCTGTAGATTATATCATTTAAAGATGCCATTTTTGCTACATCTATCCCAGATGTGTTGTATAACAGGGATAGCAATAAGCAATCAAAAAGAATATGTTCAACTGATATTGGATGACCACAGGCACATTCTACATTTTTTGAAAATTTTGACTGTCATGAATTTAATCGAATTTTGTAAATGAGACTAGACAAGGATCTTGAACACGGAAACATTTTTGACTTTGAAAGAAGCTTTTCTCTCATTACACTACTTTCTAACATCGATTTTTTTTTTTTTCTAATTTTAGTGTACTATCGGGATATTTTCTAATAGCTCCTTCTTTCGCTGATCTATTAGCCATTTCATTCCCTCATTCCCCCAAATACCACAGTGAGATGGAATCCAACAAAATTCTACATTAATACCTTTACATATAATTGAATGTATTAAGTATTTACATCAAATATAAAATCTTTTCGATCTGTTGTATTCCAGTTCTGCAGACTGTAAAGAACAGATTTTCAGTCAACAAAAGTAAAATGCTATAAATTGCAATATCAATATCAGCTATAAAGGATAAAGCCATAAGAATTGCACATAGTTATGCAGTAAATACAGAAAAACCTTTTCCGAGACAAAATGGCTTTCTTATTATCTTTAAAGCAGGAATAGCAAACCCAGCCCCTGTGTATGATTCCAAAACTGAACCATCTGTAGAGTAGAAGATACTTATTTTCTAGATGTTCTTTTGCTTCAACGGATATAAGATTGATGTTATCCTCTTTTTTTTTTAGAGTTGTATAATCTGTATCAAATCTAGCAGAAATATGCTCCCATTGAGGAATAATGGGTATTATGGGACTACTTGAAATTGATGTCATATCAATATCACAACTCTTACAAAGATCATCTGCATAATTTCTAATAGGTTGAACATATGAAATGTTTTGCGCTCTCTTCGGGAAATCCTGTCATGAGTCAAGACAAAAATGTCATTTGTCACTGAATTAGAAACAGAAAGACATCTAGTCACGTACTTTGCGGTGGCCCACTTCCGTTGGTCCTCAAGAGTTAACAGATTAGCTGCTCTGTATGTTTTGAGCGAATTTGTGTGTACTGGCACACCAAGTCCTCCCGCTGGAACTGCATGGCGTAGAGGTGCGTCCTCCTGGGTGGCGGATGGGAGGGTACTCCGTAATGGAGTCATGGACCAACGCAGTCTAAGGGAAGGAAAACCTCGACAGAAAACCCTGGTCCTCCAAGCATGGGGGTTGGGCAGGAGGTTAACTACCTACTCCTGGAAAAAATCCATCAGTTACAGAAACTACGGACGTCAATGTGAATGAAGTCTAGGGGGGAGCGGGGATCGCCGACACCGGCACCAATGACGACGATGGGTCAAATTCTTCGGGAAGCTCACCGTCCGACGAGATCCTTAGCAAGCCCCAGAACAACCCTCACCATTGAACATTGGAATGTGAGGACTATGTACTGAGCTGCAGCACAGATCGCGAGAGAGATGGAGAGGTACCAGCTGGACATCCTTGGAATTAGCGAGTGCAGATGGACAGGAGCAGGCAGGATGAGGATGGCTTCGGGACAGACACTGATTTACAGCGGAGATGACGAACTGCACGAGGGTGGTGCTGCCATCATGATTAGCCAGGGAGCAGTGAAGTCACTCATGGAATGGACCCCCATCAACAAGAGGATCATAACAGCCAGATTCTACTCAAGGTACAGGAGAGTGACTATTATTCAAGTGTACGCCCCACACAATGAGAGAGAAGACGAGAAGAAGGAACAGTTCTATCAAGAACTACAGCTAGGAAGCAGTTGACAGTTGCAACAAGAGAATGACAGCATCATCACCATGGGGGACCTCAACGCTAAGGTTGGAAATGATAACAGAGGGTATGAGAGGACTATGGGCGTACATGGACTTGGAACGCAGAATGGCAATGGAGAGAGATTGTGCGAGTTTTGTCAGCTGAATGGGCTTGTAGTAGCAGGAACACACTACTTCCCCACAAAGATATTCACAAGGCAACATGGGTATCAGCAGATGGAGGAGTGAGGAATCAAACTGACCATCTTTTGATGAGCGGACAGCGGAGATCGTCTGTACTAGACTGTCGAGTACAGAGCGGAGCTGATGCCAACAGTGACCACTTTCTGGTGAGACTCGCATCAAACTGCGTCTCAGCTCACACAGAAATAACAACAAGGTCAAGCTAAGACTAGACGTCGAACGTCTGAACAATGAAGAGACAAGGAAGAAGTACTGCGAGACAGTAAGAGGCAAGCTGGAAGAGACCAGGAACGAGAGTGAAGACGTAGAGGAGGTGTGGGAGCAGCAAAAGAATGCATATGTCAAGTCAGCGGAAGAGGTGCTCGGTTTCAGAAAAGGGAAAAGCAAGCCATGGATCAGTGACAACAGCTGGAAACTCTTTGACGAAAGGAAAGGAATAAAGACGAAGATTGATAGTACCCGCTTAGAGAGAATCAAAAACAGAATGATGGAGGAATACAACGAGAAGGACAAAGAGGTGAAGAAGAGTGTGAGAGAGGACAGAAAGGGGGTGAATGTCAGAGAAAGCAGAACGAGCCAGAAAGCAGCGGAGAATGGAAGGCAGAAAGAACTGTACAGTATAGTGCAGCAGCTGACAGGACAGAGCACCAAGCAAGCAGCAGCAGTGAAGAACAAGAACAGAGAGGCCTTGGAGGCCTGCGATGTGTTGGAGGCCTGCGCTGTGTTGCCTGTACCCATTGTCAACACAGCGCAGGCCTCCAAGGGTGGTACAGGACTGCTCTAAGGGCGGGTGAAGGCAGTGCTTCTCTGGGTCCTCCCCAGCACCTTCGGTGTTTCTTTTTCTTCTAGTGCAGCAGCTGACAGGACAGAGCACCAAGCAGCAGCAGTGAAGAACAAGAACAGAGAACTGTTGAAGAACAAAGACGCCAGGCAATGGAGGTGGAAAGAGCATTTCCGGGAAGTGCTCAAAAGAGACGCACCGGAGGAACCACCAGAAGAAGAAGAGAAGAGACAGAAGAGCTTGACATCTCAGTGGAAGCACCAACTATTCAGGAGATTTAAAGCACCACTGAAGGCCCTCAGAGACGGAAAAGCACCTGGAGCAGACCAAATTTCAGCAGAAATGCTCAAAACAGACATTGAGCAAACCAGCCAGGTACTCAAACGGACCTTTGACCTCATTTGGGAGAAAGAGACAGTTCCTACACAGTGGACAAAAGGACAAATTTGCAAAATTCCGAAAAAAGGTAACCTTCGGGAGTGTGGCAACTGGCGGGGAGCTACCTGCTGCCATTGGCCAGCAAGGTGCTCAGCAGGATCCTTATCAGCAGGATACAGACAGGAGTGGATTCTTCACTCAGGAAAGAACAAGCCGGCTTCAGGACAGGCAGAGGAACTGTCAACCAGATATTCATCCTCAGGAATATTCTGGAACAAGTCAACGAATGGAATGCTACGCTGTATATCCACTTTGTCGACTTCGAAAAGGCTTTTGACTCCATACACCGTGACAGCCTTTGGATCATCATGCGTCAGTATGGAGTCCCACAGAAACTGATCTGGATGGTCAAGACCCTTTATGAGGACTTCCAGTCCGTAATTGATGAAAATGAAACAACATACTGGTTCCCAGTGATGACAGGGGTGAAGCAGGGTTGCTGCATGTCAGGATTCCTATTCCTGCTAGTGATTGACTGGGTCATGCGGAAAACCGTAGAGGGTGAGAGAACCGGGATCCGATGGAACTTCACAACCATGTTGGAGGACCTGGACTTCGCGATTGACCTCGCCCTCCTATCCTCAACAATGAACCACCTTCAGACCAAAACAACAACACTTGAAGACAATGCAGCCAAAGTTGGACTGAAGCTGAATGTCAAGAAGTGCAAAGCCATGAAAGCCAACAGCAGGAGGGACGATAAGCTGAAAGTTGGAGGAAGTGAAGTAGTGGAGGTAGAGAGCTTCACATATCTGGGTGCAAATGTGACAAAGGACGGTGGAGGCACAGCTGATGTCAAGAAGAGAGTAGCATTGGCCAGCGCACAGATGAAGCGGCTATCAAACATCTGGCAAGCCAGCAACATAGGCAGAAAGACTAAAGCTTTCCTTTTCAAGAGCCTTGTCTTGTCCGTCCTACTCTACGGATGCGAGACTTGGAAACTAATAATAATAATAATAATAATGAATACTTATATAGCGCCTATTCTCGGCTAGAGACCAAGCTCTAAGCGCAATCAACACTCGTTTACACAACGGGCTGCCTACCTAGGTAGTGCCGACTGAAGAGCTGCCAGCTGGCGCTTCATTCAGTCGTTTCCCGTGCCATCCAGTCAGTATCGTTCAATATCGATCACTCATTTTCCTTACTTCCTTCATTCTTTCCATTTCTCACTCAGGGTGCATGCTATGTGTAACGTGTCATCCATACCAACGGCCAAACTGGCTAAAGGAGAGGAAGAAAAGCTTGACACCTTCCAGACCAAGTGTCTAAAAGAGGATTTTCAAGATCCGATGGCAACAACATGTCTCCAATAAAACAGTTCTTGAGATGGCAGAAGCAAGAAAGACCGGCGAGGAGGTGAGGACACGGAGGTGGAACTGGATTGGGCACATAATGAGGAAGGAGAGGAACGACGACTGTGCTGTGGCCCTTGGTTGGACACCAGAGGGAAGAAGGAAAAGAGGCCGACCGAAAACAACATGGCGACGAATAGTGGAGAGGAAGAGAAACGGCGCAGGATGGAAAACATGAAGTGTTGTACGCCATGCAGCTGCAGACCGAACATGGTGGAGGAGAGATGTCCAAGCCTTATGTGCCTCCTGGCACAGAGAGATTTTAAGGTTAAGGTAAGGCACACCAAGTGCCAACTTAACAGCCTTACTATCTATGCTTTGTAATTTTTTTAGCAGCGTCTGTGGAGCTGAGAAATAAACCTCTTGACACCATAAGTTAATTTCGATCGAACTAAACTGGTAGCAATGTAAAAGTGTTCGAGTTTCTTGTCCCCACGACTGAGCACTAATTATTTTTCAGAAAAAATTTAATCTTTGTCTTGCTTTACTTATTATGTGTTCAATATGATATCGCCACTTTAACTTAGGGGTTAAATAGACTCCTAAAAATTTAACAGCTTTTGAATATTTAGGAATGTTGATTTTTATAACAAGTTGAGGGAGATGCTTTGGAATATCACCATTAATAAAAAGCATTAATTGTGTCTTTTCTCCCGAAAGTTCTAAACCATTTTCTTTCATGTATAAGTCTAACTTATCTAGCTCAACTTGATATAGTTTTTGAACATGCGTTATAACTCTCTTATTTGTTTGTTTTCTTTACGTTTGTATTAATCCATATAGCAATGTCATCAGCATATTGAACGAGATGGATATTGTTAGATGGAATGTTGAGAGATCATGAATATGAATAATAAAAAGAATTGGAACAATGATAGATTCTTGAGGAATTCCAATATCATATCCTTGAATGATGAATAACATGCGCCAATCCTTGTACAAATAGATCTCCCAGACAAGAAAAACATTTTACAAACTGATACATCGCTCCACTAATTCCAATATGTTTTAGCTTATAAAGCAAACAAGCATGCCATACACTATCATAAGCTTTTCTAATATAAAAAAAAAAAAAAAGTAGCCAGTGTACTTTTTTCTTCTTGAAAACTGTTTTTTTTTTAACTTGATTCGTAATTTTGACCAGATGATCAGTCGAACATCTTCCTTTTCTGCAACCTTCTTGATTGTTTGGAATAATCTTTTCACAGAAATGTAAAATACGATCTTCAACCCATTTTTTTCCAATATGTTACCAATTTGCGACGTTAAAGCTACTGGACGATAACTGCCAATTTCGGATCTATGTTTACCTTGCTTTGGAACTGGTATTACAACCGTCCTCTTCCAGATAGTAGGAACAGTTCCAATTAACCAACATTTTTGGTAAAATGAGTGGAGTACTTGCTTCAAAAGACAAAGGCAAATGGCAGAGCAATTGATATAAATTACCATCAATGCCACCGGCAGTGGTATTGCAAGTAAAACACTCTAATGGATCATCAAATTCCTCAAATTATAAAATAATTTAAGTAATGATTTTCATCTGGAGGAGGATCACAATAAATAGGGTTTTTTTTTCTCTTCCTCTTCTCGGTAGCTTCTTATATTGGTGTAAGACTTGATGATGAATTATTCTTTGAAAACACTCCCAACAAATAACTCTGCTTTTTCTGCTGATGTGGAGATCGCGTTGTTATCTAATTTAGTAGGATATGATGGTAAGTGGCATCTGTTCTTTAATTCTTTAACCTTCTTCCATACTTTGTGCATGTCCTTTGATGTAGATATTTTTGAATAGGAAAAAAGTAGTGAAATAGATACGTTTTTCTTTGCCACAACTCTTGTTACTGTGATTTTTTGCACGTTTCATTGCAATAGAATTTCTTCAGTTCTGTCCTTTAGCCATGTTTTATATGTTTTCTTTTTACTGCTCACTGCTTCTGCGTATTCTTCATTCCGCCATCTATTTCCTCCGTACTTCTTATCATTATAGCATTTACGCTTGGGCATTGATTTTTCAGCAGCGTATAAAACAGCTTTTCTGAAGTTCTCATAAAATATATCGGTGTCTTCATGTTCCATGGAATTATGATCTATTGACAATAGAGTTGACTCATAGAGGTTCCAGTCAGCACAACTGCATAAAAACTTGGGAATCATGTCTTCAACTTCTTCTTCATCTTGAATCTTTTCATTTAGTGTAAGAATAGGAAAATGATCATTTCCTAATGTGTCTTCCTCTGTTATCCAACTAGCATTCAGTTATATATCAGGAGATACTAACGTTAAGTCAGTTGAGGTTGGCCTATGATTTGAAACATCAGAAAGTCTTGTTATGCCTCCATCATTCAGTAAAACTAATTTGGAATCCACAATATTTTCAACAAAGCGATTACATGTTGTGACAGAGCAATCTGGTCCCCAAAACGGAGAATGTGCACTGAAATCTCTCAATATGATCCCATTTTTTTCTGAAGAAGAAAGGTGTCTTATCCAGTTTGAATTATCTGTGTTTGGGCCATTTGGATAATATACAGAAAGTATATTTATACTAGAATCTTTGCTCATTTTTAATAACCCGGTAATAAAAAGTTCTTCTTTATCTTTAGCTGTTGAATTGAGGTCCAACTTCAAAGATCTATAATTAAGACCTAATCTAACACATACTACAGTCTGAACCCGTAGTTTTAGTTGATGTACTACAGTTATATAGAGGAGGGTAGTAGAATCCTTTGAATTGAGGTAATTTACTTGGATCTGCATACTGAGACTGCAAAGCCAAAATAAAAAAGTTGGAATAAATGTAGTTCTCATAATGAAATAGATTTTTAACGATGGATCTACAGTTCCATTGTAGAACAGTAATAATTGTCAACATGTTTCACAAGTGGTAGAACAAAACGTTATAAACAGACGATGGGCAAAGTCAATAAGGTTGAAAGATGGGGCCCCACGGTTGTCGAGAGCACCAGGGGAAAGGCACTCTGGGGATGGGCCTGTAGCCGTTGCTGGATGGTCCCCGATGACCACTGAAACCATGTCCACCGACAGGGTATTGGTAGCGCTTCCTGTGTGGCCGTTCCCAAAAGATGCGGTGGCCGTGACGCCCCAAGTTGCCAGCGAGGATGCTGGTGCCCCTGTCTGACGGCTGGATGGTGTCCTTCATCAGCCTGTTGTTCGTGGAGTCCAAGTTCTCATGGGACAGAAGGGACACGTGGTGCATGGGGAGCTCTGTAAGGAGTAGGGCGCTGAACATCTCCCGCTTGCTTTGCAGGGGTCGATCTTTCACTGGGGCCACTCTACTGACAACGATCTTGGTGTTTGCATGATTTGCTTTTGCTTGTTTTACAA
>JADBJO010000055.1:60839-70839 GCA_016801955.1 Conus betulinus | reverse complement strand
CAGCACGGGGACGCCGTTTGTTACGACAGAGCAGCCTGACTATCCAAACAAAGACGGCGACCAGCAGACAGCATCCGATTATTGCGAAGACAAGTGCAGGGTATCTGACTTCGTCTCCTGCGGATGGTGATGAGGCGGATGTTCGTCTGTAAGACTCTGCAATGTGTAACACACAAACAGTTTCAACAAGTACTGCTCCCAGCTGGTGTGTTCGGCAGTGGAGGACAGTACTTCTCTGGGCCCTACCCGCACCTCCGGGTGGTTCTTTCTCTTTCTTCTGTAGCACTCTGCAATGTAACACACCATCAGTTACGACAAGCATTGTTGTAGCCAGCCTCGTTTACACTGAGCACTGACGTAGCTGATATACTATCCAAAGCAAACAAAGCATCAACATAAATGATGAACTGCAGTGGTTAACTGCACAGTTGATGCAACATACGTTAACCGTCTAATGTTTAGAAAATTTGTGCTGACACCAGCCACTGCGGTACAGAGAATTTGATGTTACGTGCTGTCTGCTGGTCGAAAATTCAAATTCCATCAGTGACATTTGTTTGAAAGATAGTTCTTTTCTGGCCACTTCCAACCAAGAAAGAGTTGTTGGAGGCGCTATAAACTCAACTGAGAACATTGAAGACAGACAGAATTCGTCCACTTCATGTAATGTCTGAGAATGCCACTAAAAAGTTGTGACCAGCACCGCAGGTGTTTGTGTCACTCGGGCCTGCTCGATGGAAAGCGTGACAGACCACGAGACAGAGACACACCTTCAGTCCCTTCGCCAACAAGTCACAGACAGAAAAAAACTGCCAATCCCACCCCCACCCCGTTCCCCGAAGATAGGAAGACAGACCATCTGTATTTAATCCCTCTCCAACAGACCGTACGTCTTTCCTTACTTAATAAGCGAGAGAGAGAGAACGGCCGTCTGTGCCTTTCCCAACAAATGAAAGACAGAACCTCCGAGGGTCCCTGATACAGACTACAAATAGGATGGCACCTGCAGCATAAAGCACTCTGTGGATATTTGTAACAATGAAGGACTTATCTTGATGTGACTGACGTCATTATATACTAGACTGTCTGGGCAAATGGGGAGGTACCGTAAATCTTCAAGTTTGCCTCCATTGCGCAGATATGCGTTAAGAGGGAAACAATACCTCTCGTGGCAATCGTTGTTGTATTACCCTTTTCGAATAGCAAGGCAAAGTGCTCGTCAGATTCATTTCCCCTGAATCTCAGTGTAGCTTTCGTGCAGGCAAGGTGACCGGGGACATGATGTTTGTCACTCAACATCTGCAAGAGAAATGCTGTGAGCAGAAACTAGCAATTACACATGGTGTTTGTTGATTTTATGAAAGCGTTTGACATCGGGAATCGGTAAGGCCTTTAAAAGATCATGCACAAGTTTCCGTGTGCTTAGAAGAAACACACCGCACTAATCTCTTCCATCAAGCCATGGATAAGGAAAATATGGATATATCAGAACCATTCCCATTCAAAAATGCAATGTTTGTGGGAGTGTGTGTGTGTTGTGTGGAGTGTGTGTGTGTGTGTGTGTGTGTGTGTGTGTGTGTGTGTGTGTGTGTGTGTGTGTGTGTGTGTGTGTGTGTGTGAGGAGAGAGAGAGGGGGGGGGGGAGGGGGAGGGAGGGAGAGTGTGTGTTTATATCCGATCTCCCATTGCATGCAGCCTGCAGTCTTCAGGCCAGAACAAAGGTGTTTTAAGGCCATTCTGAGCGAGTTTCCTCTTTACAGACGACTGTGCACTGGCCGCACACTCCCGTGAGGACATTCAAGGCATTACGGGTCACTTCGCCTCACCCTGGCTTCACCGTTAGTCTCAGCAAGCCCGAGACACCATGTTTATACCTTCACCATTACCTGCTGGCAGTGTTCCACCTCCACTCCTGTTGTCATCACCATCACACAAATGAACACCACGGAAATGTTCAACTATCACAGCAGCACTGTGAGCAGCAACCGATCTCTGAACGCTGAGGTGATTCTACGAATTGCAAAGGCGAGCGCTGCCTTCGGCGGGCACACAACGAAACTATAAGTAAATTACAGCATTACACAGGCAGACACATAACGAAACTACGGGATAATTACAGCGTTAGATTCTCCACCAGCTCTGCCATTTACAGAGCAGCCATCCTGAGCGCGCTGCCGTACTGCCGCGGGACCTGGACCCTCAACCGATGACGTATCCAACAGCCGGAACATAGTCCACCAGTCTTTCCAGCCTGCAGAATCCCCAAAATGCTCCTGTAGGGCCTGCTAAACCAGGTGCGGTGCGACCCAGGTAAACACCTCATGGGGTACAAGGCCGACCTTAAGAGCTGCATCGTGGACAGTCACTGTGGAACACACTGGCCTTCACGGATACCGCTGGAGACAGCAGTGACATCAGAGCTCAGAGGCTTTGACGTTGAACACAATGACTGTCTTTTAGGCATGGAGGAACAGCTGGAAGCCGGGGCCCTGTCTCGCTGAACTCATTTCCATGCAACAACTCTGGACCACCGTGTGCGTCAAAAGGCAGGTTTCCACTTCCACCTTTAGGACACGTTCTCACCTGCCTGCTTTCTCGTCTGCCAAAGCGATTCCATCAGTAGTAGTGACAACTGCAGAGGCAGCAACACTGGGTAGCAGCAGTAGCAGTAATTGTTCTTGCACAGAAGCAGTAGCGGCGAGAGTAAAGGTGACAGTAGCAACAGTACAAATAGTTGCAGCAGCAGCGATAGTAGTAGTAACAGCAATAGCAGAAGTAGCAGTGGTAATAGAAGTAGGAAGAAAAGCAACAGCAGCAACAACAGCAGCAGCAATCCAATGGTTTAGGTAATCGTAGATGTGATCTTTGAATTTCTGAAGGAAATTAACATTTTTCATCTGATCAGAGATTTTACTGAAGATTTTTAACAAAATTTCCGGTGTGTGTTTTTTAGAAGGTGTACTTCAAACGGTTGTGTGAATGAGGGCTTTCTTTCTTTGGTTGTTTTTTTTTTTTTTTTTTTTTTTTTTTTTTTTTTTTTCAGTGACATGTGAGCAGACTTCAGCGCGGTGACAGCCGTGATATGACCCTTTGCGGTCGGCTGGGCTATAAGCAACGTTACCTCATCTTACCTAAGAATGAAGAATGAAAGAAACACAAAACAGAATAACAGAAACCGTCTGACGACAACAACTACAACACGCAGGTGACTCTTCTGACACACTACCACGACTCATGTCAGGTCTGACAGCTCGGTAGAGCATGCTGAAGCCGTTCCCTGTCACTGTCAGGCCGGAGGTGAAGTGCACGTGCAAGACGTTTCCAGCAGTGTAGAGATTGACTCCTTCGTACTGGTGGTTGCACATTGTGGCCAGTAGTGTAACGTTGTCTGCACACACACACACACACACACACACACACACACGCATGCACGCACGCATGCACGCAGGCACACACACACACACACACACACACACACACACACACACACACACACACACACACACACACACACACACACACACACACACACACCACTCTGATTGTTGGCACCTTCTGATCTCGCTGGTATCTTGGAAGGGATCTTCAAGCTTAGGCTCAATTTCACATAGACTTAGTTTTTCAAACAGCTGATTTCCTTACGGTGCGTTCTTCTTTCACTTTTCTGCCCTTCACTAGCTGCTTTGGATTTTGTTTTTGAAACTTGGGGGCGAGAATACCACAGAGTTTTGGGTGGCAAATCTCCAACTGATTCCAAGGGAAGACCGACACAATCAGCTGAGTCCCCACTGATGGGGTTCAAATCAGCCGACGAAGGCAGGTAATGTAAGTAGTTATGTTTTCAAGATGGACCATGATGGTCCCCATATATGATGGATTACACACACACACACACACACACACACACACACACCTCCATACGAACACATCCACCCATTTACATACACACAAAAACTCATACATACGCGCGCGCGCACACACACACTTCTTCAAATGAAAATGTTGACACATTCTGTTCATAACGTTTTCTTAAATGTCAATACCACTATGAGTTAATCTGACAACAAATTGCGGTTTCAGTCAGTCACTGTATGTGTATATATGTATATACAATGCAAGCCCTCGTATGCACATGAATAATATCGTGAATTTCTTTGTGTATTTATGTATTAATGAGTGTACCAATAAGTGGGCATGTGTGTATAGGTGCACACACACACACACAAACACACACACACACACACACACACACACACACACACACACACACACACACACACACACACACACACACACACACACACACACACACACACAGGTGGACCATGCGTAACGTCAGACAAAAGAAAAAAACATGTTTTGAACCTGAATCCCAGACAGTCACTCTGTTCTCTACACACAGACTTGAATTCTGAAGGTCCATCTCCCTAACACGAAGGTGTACCACGTGGCCAGGGTCACACACTATGTTCCACAAGATACTTTCATTACTGAAACACAGGCACACAAGTTTCATTAAATACTTCGGTAGATACCCAAACATAACCACATAATGTTCCACCAAAACACCCCAAATGCACACAATATGATACTAAAGATCATTTCAATACTAAAAGATAACAAGATGGGTGTACCAGCCCACTATGTCATTTTTCATGTCTGTGTCTGAAATACAAAGTTTTCCCCCAAACAATTTCTTTGCAGTAAAGTTATATGATAGCAATAATGTTGATTTTTATAGCGCCTATTCTCTAAAGATTAGGACTCTAAGCGCTTTTACACATAATATATTTATAATAAACACTCTCGTTTACACAACGGGCTGCCTACCTAGGTAGTGCCGACTGAAGAGCTGCCTGCCGGCGCATCATTCAGTCGTTTCCCGTGTCATCCGGTCAATATCATTCACTCAATTTCCTTACTTCCTTCATTCATTTTTCCATTTCTCACGCAGGTTGCATGCTATGTGTAACGTGTCATCCGTACCAACGGCTAAACTGGCCTTCTCTTCCGAAAGTTGGTGATGGGATTTTACGTGTGTGCAAGATGTTGTGCGTGCGTTCACACACACGGAACCTCGGTTCATAGTCTCATTCGAAGGATTGTATGGGGAATGGAGTCAGAACCAAGGTTAACTCCGAGGAAAAAAAAAAATTCGAACCCGCAACCCCAGGATCACGAGTCCAGCCCCCTGTACCGAAATTCGAACCCGCAACCCCAGGATCACGAGTCCAGCGCTCTACCAACTGAGCTATTCCGGCCTCCAGCGCTGCAGTTTCACAATGCAGGCCATTAAGTTCAGGGGACACCCCATGTGTGGGAAAGTGAATCAGCCCATCATGTTTCAGGCACTCTTACCCACTGTCTGGGAAAGTGAATCAGCCCATTGTGTTTTCAGGCACTCTTACCCACTGTGGGAAAGTGAATCAGCCCATCGTGTTTTCAGGTACTCTTACCCAATCTGGGAAAGTGAATCAGCCCATCGCCCATGTGTTTTCAGGCACTCTTACCCACTGTGTGAAAGTGAATCAGCCCATCATGTTTTTCAGGCACACTCTTACTCATCAGCTGTTGTAAACGCCACTTCCTGTTGTGACAATCTGTGCAAGCAAATCAAGACTAACGCAGTTCGAGTCTCATGTGTCTCATGACGCATTAACGGTCTGTAATAATAAAGAATGGATCTTTTATCCCAACATTCTATGCACGTATCGATAGGACTGATGTTTGGGGGGTTATCTCTGCCTCTCAACAGCATACGTCTTAAAAAAAAAAAAAAAGGAAAGAAAAAGAAAGAATGAAAAAGCCTGTGTTGATAGCACTATTTTTTTTTTCCAACCAAGTGTTCGTCATCACTACACCCTATTAGCGCTAACCCACAATACGGCTACGTGCGATTACACACTTTTCTGTCAACCTTCCAAACACTTACCACTTAGTATAATTAGTGCAGCATTACCAGTGCATTGCTATCTGACAGTCTTGTACTTCATGTAGCGAAATTTGAGCCCATTTTATCTGTTTCATATCTCTCTCTCTCTCTCTCTCTCTCTCTCTCTTTTTCTTCTCTCTCTCTCTCTCTCTCTCTGGTGGAGAAAGGAGGAGATGAAAAGGAATGGGAATTTTTGTCAACCTTCCAAACACTTACCACTTAGTATAATTAGTGCAGCATTACCAGTGCATTTCTATCTGACAGTCTTGTACTTCATGTAGCGAAATTTGGGCCCATTTATCTGTTTCATCTCTCTCTCTCTCTCTCTCTCTCTCTCTCTCTCTCTCTCTCTCTCTCTCTCTCTCTCTCTCCCTCTCTCTCTCTCTCTCTCTCTGGTGGAGAAAGGAGGAGATGAAAAGGAATGGGAATCGTAATGGAGACCTGCATTGTTACGTGTATTTCTTTTTTGTGAATCTGAGAGAGAGAGAGAGAGAGAGAGAGAGAGAGAGAGAGAGAGACAGACAGAGACAGACAGACAGACAGACAGACAAATTCTCTTAAAGAATGAGTGCAAGCAACAGGAATCGACTGCTAGAGACATGGGCAGATTATTGTCCTCATACGAGCTTTCATTATTCTTTCCCCGACTCTAAAAAATGTTTAAAGAGAGAGAGAGAGAGAGAGAGAGAGAGAGAGAGAGAGAGAGAGAGAGAGAAAATAAAAGAAACAAACTGAGAGAGATCGTGTGCGTGTGTGTGTGTGTGTGTGTGTGGGGGGGGGGGAAGAGCTCTGTGTGTGTGTGTGTGTGTGTGTGTGTGTGTGTGTGTGTGTGTGTGTGTGTGTGTGTGTGTGTCTATGTATGCGTCTTAGTGTGTGCACACGCGCGCGCGCGCGCGCGCGTGTGTGTTAGTGTGTGTGTTAGTGTGTGTGTTAGTGTTAGTGTGTGTGTGTGTGTGTGTGTGTGTGTGTGTGTGTGTGTGTGTGTGTGTGTGTGTGTGTGTTTAGGATGATAGTGATAAAGTGAGACAAAATTTCCAGTAGTAAGAATTTCATGAAAAAGCCAAGGTGCTTATAAAATTAGAAACATATGATTTTTTTTTTTATACACGGAAAACGCCGAAAGAAAATGTAAATTGAAACATTTTCTCTTCATTTTACACACACACACACACACACACACACACACACACACACACACACACACACACACACACAGGGAGAGAGAGACACACACAGAGACAGAGAGATGAAGAGAGCGAGAGGCAGACACACAGACATACAGGCAAAGATAGCAGACACAAACAGAGAAACACGTAAGAGTAACAGAGTAGCCCATCTTAATTCTCACTGAAATATCACAAGAAAAACACAGACAGGACTCCATGATATTTAAAGACAGATTTCGAGCCCGAGAGATGGAAACTGTGTTCTCACAGTGTACAGGTTCTCACCTGTTGTATGGATCAGGATACCCGGGAGGATCCAGGTGCTGGAAGTAGCTCCGTGCTGTCTCAACGCGCTGCGTTTTAGCCGTAGGTCCTGTTAACACAAATTCATTTTCTTTTGAAAGATTTACAACTGGACACCTCTGTCACTGTCTCAAACTGGGCGTGCGCTCGCGCGTGCGCACACACACACACGCGCGCACACACACACACACACACACACACACACACACACACACACACACACACACACACACACACACACACGCACACGCGCGCGCGCGCGCGCGCAAAAACATGGATCGATCATTCATGCAAGCTTTTGTGAAGAGGGGGTGTGTAAAAGTCTTGTTCACCGTCTTGTGACCTGGCCCACCTTGTCACAGAAACCGTGCAGCTTGTACGCTCTGAATGAAACGACAACTAACGCAGGATGGTTGGTGTAGCATCCCGCGGGATCACCTGTCAAGGAAGACAGACAGGTGGATAGCGTCATACGGTTTAGCTCATCTCCAGGAACTTTTTGCTAGGATAGACGAGGAACGCATAGTTTACCCCCCCCCCCCCCCCACCCCCCACCCCCGAAACACTTTTTTTTTGGGTGGTGGTGGGATGTTGGTGGTGGTGGTGGGGACTGCATGAAATGATGATGACGACGACAACGACAACGAAGAAGCTGCTGATGATGGTGGTAATGATGGTGAGATAATTGCAATAACATTCTGATGACGATGACAACGACGACGACGATGACGACGACAACGACGACGACGACGAGGAGGACGACGATGACGACGACGAGGAGAGAGGAGGAGGACGACGACGACGACGACGACGATGATGATGATGATGATGATGATGATGATAACAGTGAATCAAGCAACGCTATGAAACCAAAGGAACGCGTGAATTTATCCATGACGTCACACAGGACTAGCTCACCCGAAGACGTACTGCCAGGGAAAACATTCACGAGTTTCACTGCTGTGAAGAGCAGTCTGAATCCGCTGCTGGTTGTGATGCTGTCGGACAGGAACCGGATGTACATGTACCGGCCAGTGCTGTTGAACGTTTCGGAATCGTGACGAGAACCACATAATCTGGCCAGGCGTTGGTTTGGTACTGCCCCTCCTGAGCAATCGCATAGAGCATCATCAGTCGACTGTTGACTTTTCCTAACATTCTGAAACCCTGTATTATCATGCTAAATGTCTTTGAGGATTCTCAGATTTTAAAAAAAAAAAAAAAAAGAAAGAAAGAAAGAAAGAAGAAAAGCAGAACAAATATCAACAACGTTTCGGTCATAGTCCGTCTTCAGGACTTGTGACATAAAAAACAAAAACAAAAACAAATAAATACGTATAGGAAATGACGTTTGAAAACACATACGTAAACGGACGATTACGTGCTAAAAGTGCGTGCGTGCGTGTGTGTGTGTGTGTGTGTGTGTGTGTGTGTGTGTGTGTGTGTGTGTGTGTGTGTGTGTGTGTGTGTGTGTGTGAACGTGCGTGCGTGTGTGTGTGCGTGTGTAATAGGGAAAAGAAAAATTCAGTGCGCAATCCCCATTTCAACTAGAGGAAAAAGAGAGGCAGGTGGAGGGAAAAGGCAAACAGAACCAGACACAGAGAAAAAGAGAGAGTGGTAGAGGAGTCTTATGTTTGGAAGGGGGCGCTTGAGAGCGTGTAAAAGAAAGTTAGAGAGTGGTAGAGGAGGAGTCTTATTCTTGGAAGGAGGTACTTGAGGGTGTGTAGGAGGGGAAAAAAAAGAAGAAAACGGGAGTGGGGTGGGGGATGGGGGTTGGGTGGAAACTCCTATTGAAAAAAAAATGTTTAATATATATATATATATATATATATATATATATATATATATATATATATATATATATATATATGTATGTACACACATGGATTGTTCACATGTGTATGTGTCTATGAGTATACATACCTGGATGGTGGAGATGGTGTTTGGGGTATATATATTATGCTCTACATGTGATGTTATAAATATGCTAGATATGTACATGGGGTGTGAATGTAAATATGGTGGGATGAAGAAATCGGGGGAGGGGATGTAGAGAGAAAAGGATGGAGGAGAGGTCGGGGAAAGGAAAGCGAGGGGAAACAGCTGGAATGATTCAAACTGGAAAAGTCAGAAGTGGAGTTGAGTCCAACAGGGATTGTGGTGCCAAGGCGAGAGATGGTCCTGAACTCAATCAATTTTCTTTCTGGGGCTGAGGAGTGGTTTTGCCAAACAGCAGTGATGGAAATACGGGTTTTGCTGTGGGCAATCAGCGTTGAAATGAATCCCCACTGGTGTTGGATGAGACGACTGGAGGGCTCTGAGGTGTTCCACAAAGCGTTCGTTGAGGGTACGATGTTTCCACAAACGTACAACTTTGAGCAGAGGCTACATCTCAGTACATACACCAGGTTGGTGGACGGGCAGGTGAAATGGGATTGGACACTGAATTTTCCCTTTTGGGCCAGTGATGTGTGTGGATGCTGGCAATGAAAGCGCAGGTTTTTAATCCAGGTTGATTGCACGGGTGATTCCCGGCTGAAGAGTTGGTGTTTTTACTGAACTTGGTTCGTACCAGGTGGTCGCAAAAGGTTTTTGTCTCT
>JADBJO010000055.1:53339-55839 GCA_016801955.1 Conus betulinus | reverse complement strand
GGGGGGGGGGGGTGCGTGCGTGCGTGTCCGTGTGTGTGTGTGTGTGTGTGTGTGTGTGAGAGAGAGAGAGAGAGAGAGAGAGAGAGAGAGAGAGAGAGAGATCACTTGATACTTTTCCAATATGACTTTAATGATTCTATAAAATGTCATGTTATGGTATGACATTTAATTTAACGATTATCTAGTTTGATATGACATTAGCAGCGATATATGATGGTATTAAAATATACATATATATATATATATATATATATATATATATATATATATATATATATATAAACAACAGTCGGTTCATGTCTCAGACTTGTATTTTTAACAAATTTTCGCTGTCAACAGCTTCATCAGGCCAAGGTACAATGATAAAAGCATCACATCAAGTAAAATGGCATACCGTTGATGGTGAACTCCTATTCTGGTAAACCAGGTAAAATCAGGTAAAAAGAGGTCAACAACTGCCGCATACAGAACATATTCACATCAATACGCCCTCCAACACACTCACGCACATACACAGATACACAGACCAATAAACACTCGCGCACACACACACACTCACACACACACACACACACACACACACACACACACACACATACACACAAGCGCACGCGCGGGCGCACGCGCACAAGCACACACACTCGTATACACGCACACAACTTACCCCCTCCCATACACACACAAACAGAAATATACATACATATACATACACACACATATGCACATATATGTGCACACATACACACATATATACATACGTTTACAGACACACACACAGGCACACACACCCCCACACCACACACACACATACAAACATACATACACACACATACACAGATACACGCAAACACACACACACACACACACACACACACACACACACACACACACACACACACACACACACACACACACACACACGCACACTCGCACACACACACACACACACACACACACACACACACACACACACACACACACACACACACACACACACATACACACATGTATATCACCAAATAAGGTGGGGAGGGGGAGAGAAAGCGGAGAGAGGGAAAGGGGCAGGAAAAAAAAAGGGGGGGGGGAGATGAATGGGGGGGGGGGGGGGGGGGGTGGAGGGCTAGCCAGAATGGTGATGGCAAGATCTTCACAGACTGCAAGAATCTGATAGAGTGGGAAAGGGGGGAGGTGGGTTGAGTAGACTAGCTGATGAGAGGAAAAGAAGAAGGGGGAGAGGGGGGAGGAGGGAAGGGGGAGGGGAGAGGAACTGGGGGCTTAAGAAGGCAGGGCCAGTATTCAAAAGTCAGGTGGAGCCACAAGACTGGGGGGGCTAAGCATAAGAGTAAATGTGTATGAAGAATGGGGAAAATGGGGGGGGGGGGGGGGGGGGGGGGGCGGTTGGCACGGTGGAGTGCCAACAAAAGTGTATTGTTACTGTAGGGTTTAGAAGAGAAAAAAAAAAAGTGTATCGAGAAGAGTAGGGGAGAGGGGGTATAGGGGGGAGGGGGAGATTGGGAGAAAAAATCATAAAGGGGGGGTGAAAAGGAAGGGGAGAGTGAAGGCTACTTTAAGATCATTTTACAGTACAGTTCTTTCTTTTATAAACAGTTACCTATAAGATAGAAATTGTTCCCAGTTGTAAACTAACAGGCATAAAAAGGCGAAACCAAATGTAAAATCAAAATGAGCCTAAATACTGGTTATGCATAAAAGAAAATACACAAAGATAATGGGGGGACCGCGGATTGAGGAGGTGGGAGAGGGAGAAGGTATGGTGGGCTGTAAGGGAAAAGATGATTATATTTTGACGGGCATTTCATCAGAATAAGAACCAGTCCGGAAACAACTAGTAAATGAGTGCAAGATCCTTATTGGTCTGTGTATCTGTGTATGTGCGTGAGTGTGTTGGAGGGCGTATTGATGTGAATAACGTTCTGCATGCGGCAGTTGTTGACCTCTTTTTACCTGATTTTACCTGGTTTACCTGAATAGGAGTTCACCATCAACGGTATGCCATTTTACTTGATGTGATGCTTTTATCATTGTACCTTGGCCTGATGAAGCTGTTGACAGCGAAAATTTGTTAAAAACACAAGTCTGAGACATGAACCGACTGTTGTTTTTATTCTTGTATTTTACCGTTTCTGGTTTCTACTTCAGTCAGTTCTACAGGGTGCGGAGCTCAGGACACAACAAGAGAGCATTATTTATATATATATATATATATATATATATATATATATATATATATATATATATATATATATAACATGTGCCATATATAATACAACCTGAAAGCACCCACCTGTGAACAACACGATTAAAAGCAACGGAGAAGCTATCGAAGTAGACGCATACCTTGGCATCATGGGTTTGATACTGACTTTTTACAGAAGATATGTATTTACAACACTAATTCAGAAACTTAAGGCTGTTGCCTTAAACAATTTATATCACAACCATGGTGTTGTCTATCAAGCTGACCCAAATTACACCAACT
>JADBJO010000055.1:43339-48339 GCA_016801955.1 Conus betulinus | reverse complement strand
CAATTTTACATCAATGAATTACCTCTCCATATCACATCCACATGTGAACTCTTTGTCGATGATACAACAATACACACAAATCATTCTGATGTTACTGTTCTTGCACAAACTTTACAAGAAAGTGCGAATGACCTCGTAATATGGACTGACTAAGATCATCTTGTGATGAAAAGACGTTAAATGAAACTAGTGAACTGAACTGGACTGAACTAAATCACATGTTGCTGCTTCACCCTCAAAAAACTAAATCCATGCTTATCACAACCAGGCAAAAAAGAAAATCTCACTATTAAGTTTCCTCTTGTACATCTGAAAGATGAACCTGTTCAGTTACATACCTCAAAGTGCTAAGAATAACAATTGGTAACATTAGTTGGTAAGCTCACATAACCTCGCTGTGCAAAAAAGTTCATAGAAAGTTTATCAACTCTCCAAAAATCAAACGCTTCCTCGACCTACATTCACGCAAGCTCTTTTTCCAGTCTCATATTCAATCACACATAGACTATGGATCTACTCTATGGGACTCTGCTAGCGCAAACACCCCACAAACCATTACTAAGCCTACACAAGCGAGCACTCGAATTAGTCCTCCTAAAAAACCAGTAGTCTTCTGGACTCGGACTATAAAATGGTTCAGGTCCTCCCCTTAAGTCTGAGATTAGAATACAACAAAGGGATCATAATGTACAAGATTATGTCTGGGAAGGCACCCTCACAGATTCTCAATTAATTCCTCAAGGACTCTACCCAAACTTCATGACCCTGTTTCTAGAATTGACCTATTCAAATCCACTTTAACATATTCTGGTTCCTGTCAATGGAACTCGCTCCCTGAACCAGACAACCAACACCAATGCATATCAACCTTCAAACACCAGTATTTCAACCATCTTATGTGCCAGTATTGCATACTCCGCCATAAATCCCCCCCCCCCCCCCCCCCCCCCCCCCCCCCCCCCCCCCCCCCCCCCCCCCCAACCTTGTCTATGTATGAAAGTGTCTATCTAGAAAGTATTGTTGTATTTAGTATGTACATTTATTCTGTGTGTGTGTGTACATTTTATGTGTGTGTGTGTGTGTGGTGGGTGGGTGTGGGTGTGTGCGCGCGCGCGCGCGTCCGTGTCCTACTATATCCTGCCCTCTTGTCATGTCACTTTGCTTTTATTCTCGTGCGACTCTCTCTCTCTCTCTCATGGTTCTGGAATGAGTTGATATATTATCTGCATGGATATCCCCCCCCCCCCCCACCCCCCCCCACCCCTGGTGACTGTCCCCCCTCCCTCTCTCTCCATTTGTGCTTCATTTTCTTTTTTTCTTGGGGGCTTCTT
The DNA here is from genome assembly GCA_016801955.1 of Conus betulinus. Lineage (NCBI taxonomy): Eukaryota > Metazoa > Mollusca > Gastropoda > Neogastropoda > Conidae > Conus > Conus betulinus. The sequence continues at coordinate 47,008 of JADBJO010000055.1, read as the reverse complement.
CAAAATCGATTGTCTTACATCTCCTTGGTGTTTATTTGATTGTTCTAAACATGTTTTTTTTTTTTTCTGCACCCACTCTCGCCCCTTTCCCCCCCCCTCTATCGCCCTTCCCTGCACTCATTTCGCTCTTGCGTCTCTCTCTCTCTCTCTCTCTCTCTCTCTCTTGCACACAAGCGCCTTCAAGTACATGCTCTCCTTTGTCTCATCTTATGATTTTATTCATATATGTATCGTTTTCATTTTTAGTCGGCTCTTTCCCGCGTTATATTGCACTGTTATTAATGTGTTCATTAATTCTCTCTCAAGTTCTCTCTGTTTATTTCGGTCTTTCCTCTCTCCCTCTCTCTCTTTTTTTTCTCCCTCCAAACTCCATGTCACTTTGCTAAATACTTTCTACGCATTTTCATGCCTTATGAAAAATGATTATGTTGTGCCTTTTTTTTCACCCTCTCTCTCTCTCTCTCTCTCTCTCTCTCTCTCTCTGCGTACGTGCGTGTGTGTGTTCCGAATTCTGTACATTTTGTCGAATTAATTTGACTGTTTTTTATACATGCTAATGTTGTACGTTTTAGTATATTTCCATTTCACATTATTACATTTTATGCTTAATTAACTACCTTCAATTTCCGTTGTTCCCCTTCTCCCTTCCACCCTCTCTCTCTCTGTTCAATTTTTTATATTGTATATATATATATATTTTTTTTTTTGCCCCCCCTCCCCCAATCCATCTCACTTTGCTAAATACCTTCTACGTTTTTTCATGCCTTACGCAAAATGATTACATGTTGTGCCTTGTTCTCTCTCTCTCTCTCTCCTCTCTGTGCATGCGGTTTTTTATACATGCTAATTTTTGTACGTTGTAGTACATTTCCATATACTTCCCCAGCTCAGCGCAGCCCCCGACCCCCACTCTCTCCTTCCCTCCACTATTGTTTTCATTTTTTTTATTATTATTATTATTATTTGTTTGTTTTTGTTTTCTCTTCTATTTTCATTGATGCTCCATTATGATTGCATGACCGCTTTGTTTGCTTTTCTTACATTATTCATTTCACTGCATGTTGTAGACCCTACTCAGGGCGAGGACTGGATGTAAAAGTGCAAGTCAGTGTTTATCTCTATTATCCTCGTAAATAATTTTGTCTCGTCTCTCTCTCGCTTTGTATTTGTATAACGCATTAAGAATGCGAAAAATGTTTAGACCGTAAATTATGTGCTAAGCTAGTTAAATGAGTTGACTTGCGCGGTGTATGTATTTACCCCCTTGAAGGGGCTATGGACTTTACGAATAAAAAATGTTTGTCTCTCTCTCATCGAAGATTGTAGGAGAGCTGAAGACAGGACTGGAAAACCGGAAATGTTGTAAAAAAGGATTCGTTTCTCTCTCTATTAAGTTACATTGACTATTTGGAACAGCAATGATGAAAAAATATAATGCGGAATGTAATCTTCGGATTAAAAAAAAAAAAAAAAAAGTTGCACACACGTACTAATTCACGTGATCACGTGATCTCGCCTGTCGGATAGAGCAGTGACAACAGAGGAGATTGAGCACTTGGCTGATACGCAGCTCACACCCAACAACCGTGCCGGTGTAACGATCCATTTCCACTTTTTAACTCCCCGTGTATTAGAATTAGCACGTGTCCAATTTTAACTCCACCAGGACATTAAAACAAACCACGCCAGAATTACCCCCCCCCCCCCCCCCCCCCCCCCCCCCCCCACCAAAACAAACAACCAGTCCCCCCTTCCCGCCCCCTCACACCCCCCCACCCCCCCCCCCCCCCCCCCCCCGTATAAAAAATCTCATCTCTCTCCTAATCTCCAATGATACGAGAACTGCCTTTTAATATATCCCCCCCCTCTCTCTCTCTCTCTCTCTCTGTCTATTTTTTTTCCCCCAGTTCCCTTTCCTCATCCCCCCCCCCCCCCCCAAGTTCCCAAGCCTCCACCGAAAAAAACCCCCCCCCCCCCCCCCCCCCCCCCCCCCCCCCCCCCCCCCGAAAAAAAAAAACAACAGTTCTACGTCTGATACTGACCGAAATGAACATTTAATATACCCCCCCCACTTCTGCTCTCTCTCTTTGTCTGTCTCCCTTTTTGCTTTCGTCATCCCCCCCCCCCCCCCCCCCCCCCCGACTCTTAATCTTCTCTCCCCCTCTTTCTTTGCTTGTCTTTCCGTCCATTTTTGTGTCTCTTTCTCTTAATCTCTCTCCCTCTTTCTCTGCTTGTCTTTCCTCCATTCAGTGTCTCCCCCCCACTCTCTGCTGTTCATCTTTCTTTTAACCCCCCCCCCCCCCCCCCCACGCTTCTAGTCAGCTTTTACTATTATTAGTGTTTTAGGCTTTTATGTTAGCCCAAGATCTTTACCCTCGTCAAGTAAAGTTTTCAAGTGTCATGTGCCTCTCTGCAGAGAGTGTGTGTGTATGTAGGGGGGGGGGGGGGGCAGTCCAGGGCGTAAGGCCAGAATGACCCCCCCCCCCCCCCCCCCCCCCCCCCAACTCCCCGGGAGTCAGTCTATATCAACATTTCTTGATCGAAAGTAACTCCCCGGGAGTTAGTTTAGGCACGTGCGTATTGTAACTCTACCCCCGTGTCTGTCTGTCCATCTCAGTCTGTCTGTGTGCATGTGCTTATGGTACCGAGGGTTTTTTTTTTTGGTTTTTTTTTTTTGTTTTGTTTTTTTTGATGACTTCTGCACTTCTTTCCCGTTTTGAAAGTGCCGACTGGTGTTCAACGTAGACAAACACATGCACGGACTTGAGTTGTATTCAGCAAAATAATATTTTCACATCAACATTGCTGTACGACTAAATTTATACATTATTGATGCTAATACACGATCATAAATTTTCCCATGTCGGGCACAAAAATGTCCGCCCCTTCACAAAATTGTCTGGAAGGTGGGTTTGGAACAAAAATTAAGAAAAAAAAAAATCGATCTGAAATAAAGGTAACTTTCACAATAAAAAAAATGCACTCCCAGCAAAATTTGGCAGCTGCCATCCCACACTGACTTTGATTAGCAAATTTTCAGCCGTCCCAATTGCCGGAAGAGAGACAACCAACCATCAGCGCGGTGGCTTCTGGCATCTATGTACTTCCATTAAACCAGTTGCTTCCAATTTTTTTTCTCCAATACACCGGAGTGAATCCAAGAAACTTCAGCGTTTCAGATTTAGCGTGATGAAAAAGTGACTTTTTAGGGGGGTACTTAAAAAAATGAAAAGTTAGTTGCAGCACACCGAATACCCCTCTTAATCTGTGCTTATCAGGACTATACTGTGTTAAACGTCGGTAAAAAGTTGGCAAGTGATTGAACAGCCATTATATGTTTAAATGCAAGCGAAAATTGCAAACTGGCTGTTACATGCCATCACAGAGATAATAGTAGGCGCTTCCCAAGGTCCCAAAATCCAAGAGTGTGGATGTCATCTAAACCATTCAGTCGTGTTGGAAATTGACAGTTGTTTTTTCATATGGGCGTAATTTCTTTAAAGAGTTGGCGAAAACTTTTGTACATGCTGCACACGCACGCTTAAAAAAAAAATTGACAAGGCCTTGTTTAAAGAGTCGAATTTGGATAGACTGCGTTTCGAGAATTACTGTCTTAAGTTTGATTCTCCTCGTTTTCTTTCCTATCGCCGTCAAGGTAAAAGCCAGGCG
>JADBJO010000055.1:13339-38339 GCA_016801955.1 Conus betulinus | reverse complement strand
CTGACTGAAGAAGGTCATACTGATTTGCAAGACGTGGGTCTGGTCACACGTAATCTTCTTCGCTTTACAACTAACACACGGCACCTGTATAGCTCACTCAGACTTTTTTGTCTCTCACCAACGATTTTTCCTCCCACGTTCACCACTTTCTCAAGCACATTTCTGCTCTTCACAGTCAACCCACCATACCAACACATAAATGAGAAAGTTAGAACAGATTCCAAGAAGCATGAATAAAATGTCCGAAGAATGTCAGTATTCACATGAAATGATCGCAGCTTGCGAAGACAATATAATCTGGTTTGACATTTTTTGTGGACATACTCAACATGGGATTTAAAATTCAGCTTATTATCTATAAAAGTTCCTAAATATTTGTATGATTCAACACGTTCTACTTCAGCACCTTTGCAGATCAAGATAGTTATGATCGCACCAGTCAACAAATCTTTGAACCTCCTTGAAGTAAAAACAGAATCAGAGTTGGAAAGATCCACAAGTGCTGAGTCATCTGAATATTTAATGTACAAAGTTGAATCACTTCCTGAACAATCATTTGTGTACAGAGTAAAAAGCACTGGTGATAAAAAACAGTACCCTGGGGTGCGCCAGTTGAAATGACTCTGGAAGACGAAACAACACTTTGATATCGAACAGACTGTGTCCTCTGTGTAAGAAAATCAATTATCCAAAGAATGAGCTTGTTACCCACATTTATGTTAATGAGTTTCTTTGCCATCAGATGTGGTTGTATGGTGTTGAATGCTGATGAGAAATCAATAAAGAGAATGCGTACAAAGGAGGCAGGTTTTTCGAGGTGTGAAAAAAGCATGATGGAGAAGTGTGAGTGTGGCATCATCTGTTGATCTGTTCTGTTGGTATGCGAACTGCTTTTAAAACATAACTGAGGACAATTCTTTCAAGACATTTCATTGCAACAGATGTGAGGGCAACTGGTCGGTAATCATTTAAACAGCTTGGGTTGCGTTTTTTGGGAACAGGACATACAGTGGCATTTTTCCATAAAACAGGAATTATACATTCTCTAAGTGACCAGGTAAACAAACGACTGTAAACATAGGAGAGCTGAGAAGCACACACCTTCAACAATTTTCCACAGATATTATCAGGGCCCATTGCCTTTCTCACATTTAAACGTTTGAAAAAACAACTGAACATCATTTTCCTCAATCACAACAGAATCACTTCCATCAACATCGTTTTTAACATTGCTTTGGAGTTCTTCCTTCACTTCCTTTAATTCTTTACTAAAATCTTTATCATCAAATCTACAGTAAAAATCGTTCAGCTTTTCTGCAAATTGCTTCTGTTCTTTTGCTGTTTTTTTTTTACTAATATTTTGGTTTGAACATTTACCTGAACCTGATAAAAACCTTTATTCCTTTCCAGTAATAATACTGCATGATTAACAATGCACTCTGATTTCAAATTATTTTTTAATTACAGCCGTACTAACTGTGGAAAATATACATTTAGCAATAGATTTGTTCAACATTTGAATGCACTTTCAGTAACTAGTGAATTTATTTATGCACCATATGTTGATCAATTTAAGAATCTACTAGATAGAGACCCAAATTGCATAGTGAAGAAATTTGATGAGGATTAGTATTGGAAATTTTGCATGCATAATGCAGTCCTATACATTTGTTATACTGATAAAGATGAGGCATATAAAGGCTTGTGAGAGCCTAACCTAGTCCCTACTTTACTGCTACCACTACTACTTAGTAGATGAGATCATTTTAAATTCTGTTGACTGGGGTGGGGGATGGGGGGGTGAGATAGTGAGTTATGTGAAAAAGAATTTGGGGGGGGGGGGGGGGGGGGGGGGGGGGGGGGGGGGCTGTGTCTGGATAACACTAAGGCTAAGGCTATGGTGAGGTTAGACATGCTAATTGGTTTTGGAGCCATCTTGTTATTAACAAGCAATAAGGGCAACTGGGATATTTTTGTATGCCTACTTGGTGTGTTTGAGTGCCGCGCTGTCAGCCATTGTTTGTTGCCAACCATTATCATATGCTATGCCGATGAAAATAGATGAATGTCTTTTTTGTAATTCTTAAGTTTCCATTAAGTCAGTTTATGAATTTTATCAACAAGGGAGATGCCAAACTGTTGTTAGGTGTTGAGTGATCAGTCTTTTATATTTTGAAGTGTTTGTTCCATTTTTCAGTTAATTTACTTCAACATCACTAGAAAATAGACAAGAGATCTTAAAAGTTTTATTTTAAAAAGTAATTCATGATCTCTCAATTAACTGTTGAGAGTGTATGTTTGATTTTTTTTTTTCATTGTTGACAATAGGTGTTCCTTATGTTGAAGTTTTAAATGATCAGATTGACCCATTGTGCATAGAATACATGTAATTTATTCCTTTATTCCTTTATTGATCTTTGTGTTTTAATTAATTGTTTGAGTTTTATTTTCTGATATTTGAAATGTTTTGATAGGTGCTTGATTACATCATGTATATTGTATGAATCAGCTATGGGAAGTGTGCAAGGTGATCCTGTGAATTTTTTTTTATTGACTCGTAATTGTTTTTTTTTAATCTTATTTGCAGACAATCGCAGATGTGATCAGAACATGTTTTGGACCAAAGTCAATGTTGAAGGTAATGCCCTGTAAATTGCTTAAGACACGTGTTTAATTTATGGTTGCTGCTTTGTATGTTGTGAGAAGAGAAACTTAAGGTTATGGGTTCAGTATGTTTTGGTCATTTTACTTATAAATGGCGAAGAGTGAAAGCACATTAGTGTACTCAGGATTTTCAGTTGTTACTGTAATGGATGAGGGTTCATAGTTTCTTTTTACACCAAAAGAAAAGAACTTAACCCTTATACCCACAGTCTCGTTAACTCTCAGAAACACAACTTGTTCATTGTCAAAGACTGCACTTTGTTCAAGAGGATTTTTTTTAGTCTGGTGTTTTTCCAAACTGGCTGAAAAGAAACATTCAGAATACATTAGATTAATTAAAGTCTTATTAAGCTGTTTTATCCACTGTGGATATTACTATGACATGTACAACAAATCTGCATGGGTCCTTTCCAATGTATTATAACTACAGCGGAAAAAAAAAAACACACAAAAAACATAAATAAAACCATTGGTCATTCCATTATACGAACTTACAGATACAAATGGATAAGCAGTGGTCAGCCAATTTTCCAGTACATCGATTCTCTGAATTCAGGGATTTCAGTAAAACACAGAAACCAGGAGGAAAGGTTTTTTTCAGAGATTTCTGTCTTTTTCTTGTGGAGCCCTGTATTTCATGCCACTGCTAGTACTGCCAGTACCACTCATTGTCTTGGAATCAGAAAAAAATGGATTGGGATTATGTATCTGCATCACAACATTGAGCAGTTAATAAAACTACTGACATGAAAGAAAAGAAAGAAGAAAAAAAAAAAACAAGCAAGCAAATGAGCCGACGAAAAACAGGAGTCGGGGGGGGGGGGGGGGGATAAATTCCTGGCTTAAAACGTACAAACAGAAGGCATTCCTTACAGTAATGACTTGACAGCAGTGTGCACTCTGAACACAAATAACAGCTTTTCCTAAACCAGTGCCATGTGCGTGTAGATTTTAAATGGACAAATAATGTACCACTGAACCACCGCTCTGCATATTTATTGATTCACTACGCTGTCAGTATGATACTATAAAGGAGAAACAGGGACACTGAATCATGCCTTGGGAAGCCACTAGAAATGGGGATCAGATCTCTAGTGTGAAAATAAACTGTTGAGCTTGAGTTCATGTGTGTGGAATTCCTGAACAGAGGATTCAGTAAGTGTATAACTTTGCACTGATGAGGATAAGCACTTATCAAAAAAATGAAGCACTGAAGTCATACCTCATTTCTCCCCCCTCTGGTATTTATGCATGGACATTATTCTGGTCATGCATCAGATCAGTATACTTAATAACCTCTTCTACATTCTTTGACTGTGTTTGCCAATCAGAATGCTTGTTTTATGATGATCCCAAAACAGCTTTATATGTAATGCCTCACACATACTTTGCATGAAATGCTCGAAACATTACATTATTCATAAAAAAGGGGGAAAAAATCAAAATAAAGAATTAAAATATGGTGATAAAGTACCAGAATTTGCTTCCCACATTCATATCTGTCCAGAGATACGATAGTTGTGTGTATATGTACATCTAATAATTATGTTTGTATGTGTAAGGAATATTTGCATATTGGTATTCCAAGCAAATTTACTTGAATAGTTCCTTGTACTTTTTTTTTTTTTTCTATTAATCATTTGATATACTTTTGTGTTTATTATAAATTTCATGCACATTTCTAGACTGTCTAGGTTTTTAACTGAACAATGGGTACATACTTGATGAATGCCCAAAGAACAACTTTTTAAAAACAAGATTTTTTTTTTTTTTTTGATAAGTTTACACACAGAGTGGCCATTTCTAAGTGGTTGTTAAAAGAAAACGTCATGTTATATGTGATTTTTTTTCCCCCGCCAAGTTACAGGCAGAAGATGAATATTATATGTTAATATTTCAGATGCTGATGGACCCCATGGGAGGGATTGTCATGACCAACGATGGCAATGCCATCCTCAGGGAGGTATGTATAAAATCATGAGATTGAATCTTTGGTCTCATCCCATTCCTGCTGATTACGCTTAGTTGGTTTCATTATTTGTTCTGTATACAGAAAGAAAAATATGTCTGTAAATAAGATTGATGTTTTTTTTTCTCTCCTTATGTTGGAGTTGAAAAATGTAGATTAGCAGTATTTTGCTTTGTTGGTTCATGTGGTGGTGTTTTTTTTTTTTCTTATTTATCACATCTGAAGAATTCTTTAAAAATGAAAAAGAAAGGAATCATCGTAAAGTTGTTTTGGCTGTGCTGTATACTTAGACTTAAGAGGAGAAATGAAGTCATTGCAGGACTCGGTCATGGGCGATTGCTGGGAGACATTTTGGTTTTCCTTAAGGCTGTTATTTGTCAACATTTACAAGGGTGTTGGTCCTTAACGATGCATGCTGTGCTTTTTCTTGTCCATTTAATGTTGATGTTGATAGTAGTTGCTGATATAGTTTGTCAGTAATGGCGCAATTGTGATGTGGTTGCAGTGAGTTTCAGTAGTTGCTGTGATAGTTTGTCACTGTCTTGTTGGTTTTAGTTTGTCACTGACTTTGATGCAGATTAGTTATGAGTTTGCCACTGATCTTGGTGTTTATAGTAGATATTATGAACTCTGCACGTATTGCAAGTTTCGGGACTTGATTGGTTGAGCCACTGTTTCAATTATTGATAGGACAGGTCCACTGCATTGAGAGCTGAAAGTTGGCAGATTAGACCAGTGTTCTGTTCAGATTATGTTTCCTTACCCACATTGCTGGCTAGAGTCCAAGAAGAATCATTTTCCTTGTCCAGAAGTAGATAATCGATGCCTAGTTTACTCCCCTTCCGAAATTGCGATTGCTTTTGCCGACACTGACTCAATTGTATATTCATTCACAAAAAGTAATGATAAGTTCAAACATGCAGAGCAATGAATACAAGGAATTACGTATAGAAAGTGGAAAGTGCGCCTGGCAGGTTTCATGCTTTACTAGTTTGTGTACTTCCTCAAGTTCCTGTTTAGTATGCCACATCACAAATAATGTGATGCAACAGCATGTTTGTTTTACTCTTGTCTGTGCTCAGACATGTTACTGATGGGATAGAAGTGTTGCAGAGGATAGAAAATACTGCCAGAATTGAATTATTAATTTAAAAAAAAAAAAAAAAAAAAACACACCTCCCGTAGCCTCCTCAAGTAGAAAATGGTGAAGACATTAGCACTGTAGATGCCCTTTGTCTGCAGGCAGTCTTAGTTTGTCGGTCACCGATCTTGATGCTCACAGTAGCTACAATAGTTTCTGTAACACTATGTCTGTCAAAAGTGTCATGTCATTGATGTTGATGTACATAGTAGTTTTTGTTGCAGTTTAGCTGTCACTGATGCTACAATAGTTTCTATAAGGGTCAGTCTCCAGAGTTGTGTACCAATAATGTGACACAGACCACAAAAGTAAAAAATCCCAAGAATGCATGCTTTTTACACTTTTTGCATAGTTTGGGGTCTAAATAATCAAGTTTTATTAAATATTTAACAGCATTGATGTTTGTCTTTGATTGTACTCCTGTTAAAATCACTAACACACTTGTGTGTCCAATGTAACACGGTAACTAAACACTTCACAAATTGAAACCAAACAAAGAAGGTGAGAGCACTGCAGACATTTATTCATCATGAAAACAGTAATGAGCACCCAAATAAATGCAACACAACTGTTTTAACACAAAATTTTGATGAATAATTTATAAGCTAAATTGTGTCAAAAACAATACCAAAAAGTGTGTTTTTTTTTCTCTATGGCATTTACTCTAAAATCAATTTTCAGCTAACTTTCCTTATTTTGGGCAGCAGTGATCTTAGACTTGGTTAAAAACTGCAGACAGAAACTGATTTCTCCACTTTGAAACATTTCTGCCTTATTTAATTTTTTTTTTTGTGTCCAGTGTAACGCAGGAACCAAAAAATAGTATCAGAACATACAACAGCTTTTTTATTTGGGAAATTGGACAAATCTCTGATTTTACTATGTTGCTAAATGATAAGACATTCATGATACAAAAATATAATAGCTAAACAGTTGATATTTTGTAAAAATTTAAGCGCTTTCAACTGATAATGTCCAATGTAACCAGGAAATCGCCGTTTTTTTTTTGTCCAGTGTAACGCAGAAACAAAAAAAAAAAATGCAATCAGAATCTATAACAGCTTTTTTTTGTGGGGAAATTGGACAGATCTCTGACTTTACTGTTCCTAAATGATAAGACATTCATGATACAAAAATATAAAAAACTAAACAGTTGATATTTTGTAAATATTTTAGCACTTTCAGCTGTTACTGTCCAATGTAACAAGGAAACCGAAATCATCAGACCGCAAAAGGCCCTTGAAAACCCTTGAAAACTGCAGATATCCCTACCATCCCTTGAAATCCCCTTAAAAAATCGTTTTCGGACCAAAACTGACCGTAACGTTTGAAGACGAATCGGAGAACAAACGCGAACGAGACTTCGGACATCGATTTTCGCCTCTCGAATCGTGTTGCGTGTCGTCTGCTTTTCAAGTAAAGGGAAGCAATTCAATAGTCGGTTATCGTTTGCGCATGCGCAGTTCGACTTCCGACAAAGGGCGCCATGCTCCCTCATCTTCGTCGAAGTCCGATACTGTTGCGTCTGTCATCATGCCGAAGGGAAATTACGCATTTGATCCGTTGTGGCTACAGAAGGAAGAATATCGAAGCTGTATCACTGAATGCAGAGACAACAAACATGCGTTTTTTTTCTGTAAAGTGTGCAAAAAAGACCGTTGATGTTCGGACAAAGGGCGAATCGGCGGTTGCAAATCACGGAAAGAGGAAAAAATACGTGGAATGGGAATTGGATAAAGCGAGTAGGCCGGTTGGTAGTCTTACGGACTTCGTTCGGCAATCATCAAATTCATCAGATCGGGTCAGACCCTATCCTTAGTAAGAATCGTCAACCAATCCACAATAACAGCAAGTGGGACAGATGTGTTGAAAGCTGAAGTGTTGTGGACGATTCATGCCATCAACAATCATAACAGTTTCCGATCTGCTGAAGACAACGCGAAACTGTTTGCAGCAATGTTTCCATATTCCTCGATTGCCACGAACTATCGGTGTGGGGAAACCAAAAGCAGATATCTTGCAACTTTTGGCATTGCTCCTTCTTTCTGTCAGAACTGAAAAAAGAGAGTGAAATCACAGACTGAATCTTCAAATCAATCGTCACGTCGTCTCCGTAGACTTTAAGTGACTCATTTAAGTGCGCATTTGTTAAAAGAAAAAAAAAGAAAAAAAAAAAATCCTACTTTCTTGTTCAAAAAGACAGCATTCATACCACACCCCTCCCCCCTAACTTACCTACCAGCTAGCCTACACACACACACACACACACACACACACACACACACACACACACACAAACAACAAAAAAAAAAAAAATCAATTTTATTCACTTAATTTTTTTTTTTTTACAGTTACTTTCATTTTATTCATCTAGTTATCGTAATCACTACCACTATCATTATTATCATTACTATCCCTTCTATATATATATAATATAAAAAAAAAAAAATATAATATAATATAAAAAATTATATATATATAAAAATCCCCCCTGCCCCCCTTAGAATTATTATTATTAATCCACCTTAACCACAACCATCACAAATATATACCACCCCACTAAACCAGCAACACACCCCATCGTTTCACTCCCCCCCCCCCCCCCCCCCCCCCCCCCCCCCCCCCCACCCCCCCCCCCCTCCTTTTTTTCTCTCCCATAATCCCCTCTGTCGTTTCCGTTCGTCTGGCGGCCATTCTTCCTACCACATGGACAGATAAGTCACTCTTCGTTCTTTGTTTGTACTGTCCTAAATGTTAAATATATTTTTTTTTTTTTTTTTTTTTTTTTTTTTTTTTTTCCTGAAGAAGATCCAAGAGGTTGAATTGCATTGTGTCTTGTCCTGTGCTTTGTTTGTCAATGTCCTTGGCGGTAACTAACCCCCTCTCTCTCTAAATTTGGTTCATTCTCCATCAGTCACTCCATTTTGAAATGAAAAAAAAAAACACAGTTAAGTGTGGAGCTGCAGGAAGGCTACCCACATTCGCCTTTTAAAAAGGGGTTACCCTGCTCCCTATCCTGCCCAGAACAAGCATAAGCTAGTCCAGGCCGCCAACCATTCACACACACTTCCACACGACAGCACATACAGTGGCTGTATTTTAAAAGTAAAGTTTGCTGAGCTCCCTCCTGAAATATGCTAGAGAGGAGGCCTCGGCTGCAGCTGCCGGTGGAGAATTAATGAATATGTCATGCTTTTTGATGATGAATCATTGAACCAAGGACTTGAAACAGAAGCAGCTGGACATTCATGTCAGATACTGGTCTGGAAAGCAGATTGAAAGTTTTCTTTTTCTGATTTCTCAATTTCTGTATAAAGACTTCAGTTTTTATTTTTTGTATATATATGATGATATTGAGCGTGGAAAAGACTACAGAAGTGTAATCACCTTATCATCATGGCTGGATTACATGTGTAAGGTTATTATTCACTTTTTTTTTTTTTCATTGTACTTTTCGGTAACCACAGCTTTGAACCAGCCGCCTGTTTGATTCACAATGGACACATGGCTGAAATATGCATATAGACGCTTCCACCACATTTGTGTGCATGAATAGAACAAAATAGTTCCAAATGTTTTGATTTTTTTTTCACACTCGACTGATTTGCATGGTCCAACGTAACATAGAATTCTGGAAACCATGTTTGATCAATTTATTCAAATCCAATTTTGAAGTCAAATCAGTTTCAATTTTCAAAAAGTTCATAACTATCACAACATCAGATTCTTCCTCGACCTCCAGTCTGTACCCATAAAAGTAGTGCTATATACATCAGCGTTTGGTACAGTTGTCGTCCAGAACACACAGGAGTTAACACCGGTAATGAAAGTTACTTTGGACAGTGATTTTTTTTTCCGCTAATATCTAATAGAAGCCAAAACAACTGATATTTTAATGTCAAACACAGTTAAAAACAATTAAAAAGCAATGATGTAAACCACTTTCTTAATCATTTGCATGTTTCTTTTGTACACATTTAATGACTATTTGTGATAGGCAAAACAATGTCACACTCCAGGTCGCCATTTTCTTATCAAAATCAGAAGGTTTTTAGCATCAAAACACATTTCTAATGCAATGCTAGGTCTTTAAACTGTTTTGTGCTGCATATTCAATGTGTAATTGATGTGTGTTTAACTCAAATTTGTTAACTAACATTTCTGAGATTTTTAAACAAATATTAATTAAGTAAGGGGTAAGTGGGACACAACTCTGGAGACTGACCATAAACACTTTGCCTGTTAGAAGTATCATGTCATTGATGTTGATGTACATAGTAGTTTTGGTTGCAATTAGGCTGTCACTGATCTTGATGCTTGTAGATGTTGCTTTTACATTTTGTGTCACAGATCTTGATGCTCATAGATGTTGCTAGTACAAATTGCTGTAATCTTGATGCATGATAGTACAGTTTGTCTTTGATCTTCTTGTTCATAGTCATTACAGTCACAGTTTTGTGTGTGTGTGTGTGTGTGTATCACGGATGTTAAATCAATCATTGATGCTGATAGTCAGGACAGCCAGGTTTCACATCATGCCTCTTCAGGGTTATATTTACAATTGACACGCGGGAAAAGATGAGAACATCCACGGTTAAAAGATATAAAGGATATGAATATACACCGTATGCAGTAGTGGTTTTTTTGTCATAAAGTGAGTGACTCAGAGTTCAGTCAATGGAAGGTGAACGTTAATCTTAACTGGAGAAACCAACCTGCCGGTTTTTAATTACGGTTTGGCTTAGCATATTTCAGAATCTAGAAGGAATGATACATGCAGTTAGCTATTGATGCCCAACCTTACATCTAGCCTGTTTGAAGAAAAAAAAATTATGTATGAAAAAAAAAAAAAATTGTGTGAAGTAACCATTATCATTTTTAAATATATAAAGGAAGAATTGGTTTTTGGTATGAAACAAGGTTCAAATTTAATCAGGATGTGGAAAACCATAGACTTTTCCAGACAGGTATGAAAAAAACCACTTTAAGTTATTCAGTGAGCCACTATCATTCGCTCATGATGTTGCTTAGCTGATTTGTCAGACTTGCTTACAAATCCTATAAGGTAAATTATCCAGACCACATAATATTGTTGGCTTTTTTTGCTGCCCTGTATAACTTAACACTGTCAGTGTCACATTCTGGTGGTCTTGGTAAAGGGAGGTAAGTCTTGCTCTGTCTTCAGTGACTGATTTGATTTGATTGATTTAATTTAGAGTCTGTTCACAACGATGGTGATATTAGACTATTAAAAAAAATATATATATATATATATGTGTGTGTGTGTGTGTACACATGTGTGTAAGTGCATTATATGAGTGTGTGTGTGTGAGCATGTGTGTGTGTGTGTGTGCGTGCGTGCGTGCGTGCGTGTGGGGCACCCGTATGTATGTGTGTGAGAGAGAGCGTGTGTGTGTGTGTGCGCGCGCGCGCGCATGCGCGGACACAAATATGTGAAAGTTTGCTTATTAACGACCAAACAATAATTATAAACTGATAAATCAATTACAACAAATGAATAATAACGGAACTCGATATAGCCTTTGCTATACCAGTCATTTTGGGGTGTAAAGTATTTCATGTAAAGCCCTCAGTGACCTGACCATCCATATTCAGATATTGCCGTCATTGGTTGAAGGTAGGTGTTGACATGTAAATTTCAACGGGGCATCAGTGTGAGACAGGTCTTTCTCTATCCTCAGTGACCTGACCGTCCATGCTGCCTTGGTTGGTTAAAGGTGGGTGTCGACATGACAGCTTCAATGGGACATATGGTAGTGTTTACAGGTCAGTGTGAGATAGGTCTTACTATGTGATCTGGCTGTCCATTTTGCCGTCATTGGTTCAAGTTGGGTGTTGACATGTCGGCTTCAATGGGGCATGTGGTGGTGTGTGCAGATCAATGTGCAGCACCCGGCGGCCAAGTCTATGATCGAGGTGGCTCGCACCCAAGATGAGGAGACAGGAGACGGAACCAAGTCTGTCATCATCCTGGGTAAGGCAGTTTTGTGGTTGGAAGTTAGTTTTGTAGTTGGAAGTTAACTTAACAACAATGTCACTATCTGTTGGTGGTAAGATTTCTGACCATCTTGAGTAATGGGACCAGATAAATTATTTGGTAAATATACAGTTTCGACAACTAAAAGAAGCTGTTAATCACCACCAAAGTCAGGCTCTTCAACACCAACATCAAAGCACTTGTACGGAGCGGGGACCTGGAGAACTAAAGTTGTCGCCACCAAGAAAGTGCAGGTGTTCATCAACAACTACCTGCGCAAGATTCTCCGCATCCAATGGCCAGACACCATCAACAACAACAAGCTCTGGGAGAGAACAAACCAGCTGCCCGCAGAACAGGAAGTCAAGAAAATGACATTGGGGCTGGATTGGACATGCACTGTGGAATCCATTAAGCAACATCACCAGACAAGCCCTAACATGGAGCCCCCAAGGAAAGTGAAAAAGAGATTGGCCAAGGAACACTTGGCGCAGAGACCTTGAAGCTGACATCAGGAACATGGGGGTCACATGGAACCAGCTTGAAAGAAGAGCCCAGGACAGAGACGCCTGGAGGTCCTTAGTCGGCAACCTGTACCCCAGGAGGGGTAATAGGCAATAAAAATGAAAATAAAAAAGAGCAGGGACTCTTCCCAGCTTGCGTGTTTGTTATTGCTATTTTGTTTATGAGGAAGGGGAGAAGAGAAAAAAAAGATAGAGAACAGAAATAAAGATGTGAAGACTGATGATAATCTGATAGGAAGTAAATAGACAGTGCAAACCACAAGTAAATAGACAGTGCAAACCACATTTAACTGTAAATAGACAGTGTAAGCCACGTTTAGCTGTCTTGCTGTGAGCTGTTGAATATTTTTTTTCCAAGGCATGAATGATAGGTATGAGTTAGGTTTTTGTGATTTTAAAAAGTTCAACAGGTACACTGACCTGTGCCGTGACATGATACTTGAATGCGTCATGGTGTGTGAGCAGCTGGCGAGGTGTTGTCAGTGGCGGAGCAGTTCCTGGAGCAGCAGATGCACCCCACCCTCATCATTGCTGCCTACAGACAGGCCCTGGAGGACGTCCTGGAAGTGCTCAGGAACAAAGTCTGGTCAGTCTCTGGTTTGATGCATAGAACAAAAATTTCAGGTGCTAGTGTGATTGGCTTTCTGTGACTTGTGATTTTTGTCATTGTTTATTTCCAATGTGATACCTGGATCAGTATATTGAATTGTCTGTTCGTGTGCATGAAGAAATGTGTGAAAGCAAGTGTGTGTGTGTGCCCTCATGTGTGTGTGGTACAGAAGTGAGAAGAGGCAAAAGTATTACATATTGGATGAGGCTGAAGCCAAAACGTACATAAAAGGGTGTAATCTGCAAATGATCCGTTAAAACAGTTGATGATAGGTGAAGACTGTGAACGGTCTGATGATGTTGAACTCCACAATCAGTTTTCTTGGAACTATTTCACAGCAGAGGTATCCTCGGCTACAAAAACTAATAAAAATCCGACAGGTTCATGTGATGAACATGTGCATTTTGAAAGCAACAGAGTTGATTTTTGTGAGAATATAGATATCAGCTTGTTACCTGCACAAGAAAAGAAATGAAAGAAAAAAATATGGATTGCCAGAATCCAATTTTTTTTTTTTTTTTTTTTTCATGGAATATTTGTCAGTTGAATATTTCTGGAAGAAAATGGAATATTGTGCTCTTTAAGTTGAAATGTGTGTAATCCTTTCTGTGCCATGATTATGGGAGAGTTGTGCTGTGGGTTTTTCAGTGTACCTGTCGACACCTCGGACAGGTCGCAGATGCTGAACATTGTGAGGAGTTGTCTGGGCACCAAGTTCATGAGCAAGTGTAAAGCACTGCTCCATGTTGGGTGTACAAGGAAAATTGTCTGAATATGAAAGCTGCTTATAGCTGTATACACCCTTTTCTGAGTATATTGATGGATACATTTATGTCTGCATCTGTGGTGTGGTTTATGTGTGCCTCTCGCTATTCCATGTGTATGTGTCCAAGTGAGCTCGCAATTGCTCTGATACGGCCGATTGAAGTATTTTCGTTTGTTATGTTTGAGGCAATTTTGAATACTGGTTATTTCAACTGTCAGGTGTTTTCCCGTTTGTTAACATGTTTCTGTCAATTATAAGTGTTAAGGGCTCTTAAGGGATACATGATTATGGGACAAACACATGCATCTTGTCTGATTTTATGTATGTGGACATGCATGCAAATGAAAAATATTGGACAAACACGTACGCACATCAGTATTCACTCGCTTTTATCTGTTGACCAACTAGAGAGTCATTTACAAGTTATGAAATGTTACCAAGTGTATGGCTTTGGGGTGAAAAATCAGATATATAGAAATATTTAACTCGCTATTTAGTGATGCGAATGGACTGTTCAAGAGGCCCTGTTTTAGCTGTGATTAACAAACGAGGAAGATTCTGTATACATAACCAAACCATACAAGCTGTACATGATTTAAACGTTCTTTGTGTTTGCTTTTAAAATGTCTGGATCTAGTTTTTATTATAAGTACTGTTTGTAAATGTCTGCAATTTTGTCCTAAGTCTGTCATTAGGTTCTAACTGGTACATGTTCTTACCTTGGGATGTTTAAAAACTATCCATCAACAATACTCTTAAGAAGAATGATGATTTGGATCAAAGTAATAATATCTTCGTCATTCTATTACATTCAGTATGGTATCATTAACTTGCCACAACTTCAGTCGCCCTTCAAAATTAGAATTGCCTCTATTCTGCCATATTGCCTGGCAAAAGAGCAGTCTCTGACCAGTCTCAGAGGAGACACTGTATAGAACTTTATGTCTGGGGAAAAAGCTATAAATAGTTCATATTCAAGCTGAAGGCTGATGTAGTTTCTCATGGAGAGATGTATGAAAAGCAAAGGTAGAGGCATGATAGTTATTGGTAGGTTATCCTGCAAAATGATTACTTTTATACATGTAAGCGATGTGTATATTTCTTTGATCAGTGGCTTGTTTTGTTTATGGATGATTTTGTTGTTGTTGTTTGTTTTTTTGTCAAATGATTGACTTTTAACTCGGTGTAACGTTTCTGCAACTTCCAAGTTTATGTCTGAAATGACCAGTTAAAACTTTGAAACTTGTTTACCTTAAGGAGAAAAACTTCCACTTCCCCCTTCCCACAAAGAAATTCTGTCTGAACTGTACTAAGTTGTGTATAAAAACTTAGTAGTGGAGGTAGGTTGCAGGATTGTGTCAGTCTGGGGTTGGTCCTGTTAATAGAGGCCAGTGTGATCATTTGCTACTTTCTGGTAAATGTGTTATCCATCGTGTCCATCTGTAATCACGAAGCTGACTGACTGGTCCTCTGACACACTACCACTAGAGTTTGAAGCAGGTGCAAGTGTGTCTGCAGTGCCTGCACAGCTTTCTGAGCTAGTTTTATCGGTTCAGCAGCACTTTAGCCACTAAATTATCCAGTCCTGGTGAATGTGCAGTCACCAATCATTGTCACTCTTAGTGCCTTGTGACATGAGTGGAAAACTTTTTTCCCCAGGTGTGAATCAAAGCAGACTTCACAATGGTGGCTACCTCACCAAACACCGCTGTCCTCGAGCTGCCATGTCTTAACATTTGAAAATTCTAATAATCCTATAAGGGAATAAAGTGTAAGCGCTCACCTTTAAGGGACAGAATACCTTTGATCGGTAGTTAAGTGGAGTTTCGGATAGGCGGAAGAGGGCAAACAGTAGTTAAAAGGTTAAACGGTAAGTTTTTCATTTATATTTTACTGTACATTTGGTGCGTTAGATTCTTCTAGACAGTTGCCCCACTGACTGTGTGGATGTGTGTGTGTTCAGGATGGACCTTGCCTGTCAGATTGCTTTGGATGCCACTTCTACAGTCTTCATAGAGGAGAATGGCCGTAAGGAGATCGACATCAAACGTTACGCTAAAGTGGAGAAGGTTAGATATTAAAGTTTGTTCAGTGATATCTATTCAGTTACAATCATACCATTATGATAGAATAGGATTCTGGTGGTCTTGAAAATATCTGTACCTGGTGAAATTTTGGGATCTGTTCTGCATTCCCCCATTTTCTGCTGAGTATGCATGTATGTGTATTGGTGTCTGACTGATATATGTATTTTATTTGCTCTTCGTGTGTATGTGCATTGTACTGTTCGCTTTTTTTTTTTTTTCTTTTTGGTCAGTGTTGATAAACATGTCTTTGAAGCTGATATAAAGGTATGTCTTAAGAAATTTTCTGTTTTTGTTAGCAAAATTTTTAGGATAGACCTACCATTAAAATACACTTTAAATGTTTGTCTCTGAGTGCTTGTGAAATTTGGTTAGAAGGGCCACAAACACTTTGAGCAATGTGAGTACTTTGGGATGTTCTAGTTCCAGAGTATGTGTGTGTGCATGCATGTGCACTGTGCGTATTTGTGTTTGAATTTATTGGTAGATATTCTGGTAGATTAGTTTGTTGTTAAGCTGTTAACCAAGAAAAGTCAAGGGCAAAGGTTTTGGCCTCCACACCCACTCATCTATGTCTTTGAGCCAGTTAGGGTGGATGCCAGCTGATGTCGGGTATGCACTACATGGGAAATTGTATTCTTTCGTCATGGAGATAAAGCCCTTCCTTTTTCTTTTTTTTATTCCTTTTCCTTTTTTTTTCAAATCATTTTGATGGCGAGTTTAAGGTGTATATATGTATGTATGAGCGCGCATGGGTGCATCTACGCATACATAAACAGCAATACATACACCATAAACGAATGTAAGCTGATTCTGGCTGTGCTCTGTGCAGGACAGGTCACATGCTTATTAGGAAAAAAGAACATGTCATTTGACAGTAGTTATGCTGCTTGTTATTAACTCTTATTTAATGTCCTTAAATACCCTTGAAAGTTGAAGAATTCCTTTTCTTTGAGGAAGCTTTCTTAAACAGTAGCTTTCAGGGATTTGTGAGTTAATGACATCTTTTTTTCACAGAAGGAATTTATAACGGTTGAAATGAATGTAAAAATGAACCACTGCCCTACGTAGTGGAGGTAAAATATGCAAAGGTGAAGAAATTCAGTGGAAGTAAGTTGAAAGCTGCACTTCAGATAGTCTAGAAATGTGCTTTTGAGGTATTCCTTCATTATTTTAATCCTGCTTTGAATAAATAAGCTTTCTGTTGGTTTCTTTGTTTAAAAAAAAAAAAAAGTACCTTTGGTACGTCTCTGAAAGGTCCTTGAAATCTGTTCTGCCTTTGAATGAACCTTACCATGTGATTGAAGTGCCAGTTCGGATGATTTGTTTCATTGTGACTGTGTTGTGTGAATGAACCTTGCCATGTGATTGAAGTGCCAGTTCGGATGATTTGTTTCATTGTGACTGTGTTGCGCGAATGAACCTTGCCATGTGATTGAAGTGCCAGTTCGGATGATTTGTTTCATTGTGACTGTGTTGCGCGAATGAACCTTGCCATGTGATTGAAGTGCCAGTTCGGATGATTTGTTTCATTGTGACTGTGTTGCGCGAATGAACCTTGCCATGTGGGGTTCGCACAGGGCCCTAAAAGGCCCTAAAAGGCCCTAACTTTTTTAGGGCAAAAATAGGGGGCCCCTAAAAGGCCTTAAAATCAAAATGAAGAGGCTGGAGGCCCTAAAAGGCCCTAAAACCAGAACAGCCTAAAAAAAAATCTTAAAAAAAAAAAAAAAAAACAACAACAACAACAACAACAAAAATCAAAGAAGAATGATCAGAAAAAAAAACAAAAAAACCGATTTTCATAATAGGTAAATGCCGAATCAGTACTGATCGATCATGGTGTAAAAAGTCGTTCAAGGGAAGTAACTCCACGACAAAGTATTTGTGCTGTCCGCCATCTTGGATTTTCCATGTGTTGAACGAAGCAAGGCCACAGTTCGTTTTTCAACGAAATTTGACATTTCATTGAGAGTTTCTTTATAAGATTTCGTCAGTTTCACTCAGAAACATGGGGAAGAAGTGCTTATTCCAAGATCTGTGGCTTGATAATTCTGAATATAAACTCTGGCTTCGCCAAGATAACTTAGACAAATATCGGTTTCTATTGTAGTTTTTGTAAGAAGGGAAAAAGGCCTTCAAAAACTCGCCAAAAAGGGAAGAAACATTCAGACTTGGAGAAGGCGAGTGCTACAGCGGCAGTGTCCTTAATATATTTTTTTTTTAAGATCGTGACAGTGGGCAAGCTTGAAGTAGTACTAGTAGTACATCAACAAGTTTTTGTTCAAAAAAGCACTTTGTTGCTGGTCCTTCAACGAGTTCTAGTGCTTCTACTGCAACTTCGTTTGGCCCTACTGCCCCTCTGACACCCCTGTTCTTTCCCTTAACCCCCATATTTGAATCACCAGCATCCTAACACAACTACATGATTACACTAGTCCATCACCTCAGCTGCAACCCACTATATATATTCCATAAATTCACACACCCACTCATACCATTAACTTGCAGTGCACCCCCCCCCCCCCCCCCCCCCCCCCCCCCCCCCCCCCCCCTGACCACTTCCTTTCCTTTGTCCACATTATGTTCCCCCACCCCACCCTCTGTGCACAAGTATTCTAAGGGGCTTGTGTCTCCCCTCTCCCCTCTACATACATATAGGTATGCTTAGATGTATGCTAGATGTATGTGCATGTGTTTGTCAGGTGTGTGTGTGTGTGTGTTTGTTTTTTTTTTTTTTTTTTTTAACACAGATTCCCATATATGACCACTATCATTATTACCACCACTCATAAGAGATGTCCTGTGTATGCTAATCCTTTTTTTTTTATTTTTTTTTTTTTTATATGTATGTGTGTGTGTGGATGTGCCTGTGTACGCATGTATGTGTGTGTGTGTGTGTGTATGTACATGTGTGTGCGTGCATGTATCATGCATGCGTGTGTGTGCATGAGAGACGGTGATGATTTCGCCTGTGACAACCATCACCATCAATCAGTCATTGATCATTGCCCCCCCCCCCCCCCCCCCCCCCCCCCCCCCCCCCCCCCCCCCCCCCCCCCCCCCCCCCCCCCCCAAACTGGCATTATCATCATGCTAACAAAGCTATCATGCAAAGCTATCATGCTATTTCACTTATGGCAATGATCAATCATCAAATTTATTCCTTTTTTTTTTTCTCCCCCACCCCCCCCCACCGGCATTAATACATCAATGCCACCACAGTATTTCACTTATGACAATGGTCACCACCCTGTAGTACTGTAGATCTCATCTCAGTGATCAACATCCATCAGTCATTGATCATTTCCTTTATTCCCCACTGGCATTATCGTACTTGCCAATACACTATCCTACTCCTTTTACAAAAATGACCATCATCCTACACCACTGTGGATCATACCTACACCTGACCATGATCATCATCCACCCATCTTTGAACACCTCCCCCATTCCCCCGCAAGCATTTTACACCAATGCCACAACATTATCCCACTTATACAACAATTATCATCATCCTACAGTACTGTTTACTCAAATCATACATGATCATCACCCATCAGTCATCTACCCCTACCCCCCTCCACCCTCTTTCTCAACCTGCAATATTATACTAATGCCACCTTATTATTCCACTTACCACAATGACCATGATCCTACAGTACTATTGATCTCACCCATGCCAATGAGCATCACCCACAGGTCATTGATATTTTCCTTTATCCCCCCAACTTGCACCATCACCACTACATTTTTCCACTTATATAACAAAAGTCATCATCCTATGGTACTACTGATCTAAAATGATTACCATTTCTCGGTTACTGAAAATACTCCCATCCAGTGAACACCTTCATACTGCACTATATATGGAAATGAAGAAGCTGACCCAATTGACAAAGGAATGAGGACAGCAGCCCCAACTGTAAAAGGTCGCCTCCTTGGAAAAATCAAAAGTATTTCCAAGAGGACAAATAGGAGGATGACTTGAGTACTGGACTGTTCTCACTGGACTGTTCTCTCCTTCAACCAGAGGCAGTGTGTGCTAGTCAATCAAGGACAAGGCAGCTGTTAGTCAGGTGGAAAGAAAGCATAGGCCTACTTTTTTTCATCATCTGTGTGACTTGTATTCCTAAGACTTCTGCCTTGTGTGTGCTGCAAGAACACTGTGTTTACTCTAGCCATTGTAAAAGATTTTTTGTTTGTTTTCATACGGATATGGAATTGACAAGATTCATACCAGAAAGTGATTAGGTACTTGCTGAATGAGGTCTTTATTGGAGAAAATCGCATCTGTGGGAGGCAGTGGTGAGCACTTTTCAGCATTTCGTGTGCCCTGATGGCCCTATTTTTGTAAATTTTAGGCCCTAAAAAAGGCCTGTTGTGTGAATGAACGTTGTTATGTGATGAAGTGCCAGTTTGGATGATTTGGCATTGTGACTGTGTTGTGTGAATGAACCTTGCCATGTGATTGAAGTGCCAGTTCGGATGATTTGTTTCATTGTGACTGTGTTGTGTGAATGAACCTTGCCATGTGATTGAAGTGCCAGTTTGGATGATTTGTTTCATTGTGACTGTGTTGTGTGAATGAACCTTGCCATGTGATTGAAGTGCCAGTTCGGATGATTTGTTTCATTGTGACTGTGTTGTGTGAATGAACCTTGCCATGTGATTGAAGTGCCAGTTCGGATGATTTGTTTCATTGTGACTGTGTTGTGTGAATGAACGTTGTTATGTGATTGAAGTGCCAGTTTGGATGATTTGGCATTGTGACTGTGTTGTGTGAATGAACTTTACCATGTGACTGAAGTGCCAGTTCGGATGATTTGTTTCATTGTGACTGTGTTGTGTGAATGAACGTTGTTATGTGATTGAAGTGCCAGTGTTGATGATTTGGCATTGTGACTGTGTTGTGTGAATGAACTTTACCGTGTGATTGAAGTGCCAGTTCGGATGATTTGTTTCATTGTGACTGTGTTGTGTGAATGAACCTTGCCATGCGATTTGAAGTGCCAGTTCGGATGATTTGTTTCATTGTGACTGTGTTGTCAGATCCCCGGTGCCACGATAGAAGAGTCTGAAGTGCTGAAGGGAATCATGGTCAACAAGGATGTCGTCGTCCACCCCAAAATGAAAAGGTGAGTGACAAACAAGCATGGTCCACCCCAAAATGAAAAGGTGAGTGACAAACAAGCATGGAACTTGGTAGTAACTGAGCCTAGCACTGGCAGGAGTTGGAATGATGTTTGAGAACTTTCGTTCTTCTGAACTCTTTGTGAGGACACCTTATTTTCACTGACCAACTCCACAATTGTAGAAATTGTTTTGTGTTTTGTACCTAAATCTGTAGCATGTTCTTTTTGCCCTTTACGGAGAAAAAAAAAATGACCCAAGAAAGAGAATTGAAGACAAGAACAAAATTCAAGGTTCCTCTATGTGCACTGTAGTCTTGGAACACACTTGCGGCAATCAGAGCTGCCAAGTGCTACTACGCTTTTGGCTACAAAACTCATTGACGATGCAGTGCTGCTAAACTTTGTGACAAAATGTTATTCGAAAAAACGACAGTGGGGGAAATACTTCATGGATGTAGCATCAGCTTATATGGAATCAAGACAAATTAGTTCTTTAGATTGTAGGTTTATTTTGTGTTTTAAAAAATGACTCAAGTGTAGTAAGAATAGGAAGAAAAAGCAGAATAATGGCTAAAGATGGTCGCAATTTTGCCACCTTATTGATAGGTTTTGCTGTCCAGACTTTTTTTATTGTGTGGGTCAAGTTAAAGGAAATATAGGCAAAAAACTAGCGAGATTTTGATCTTATTGGACCTGCCCTTAGGTCACGTGTGAAGAAAAGCGTCACTGAAGTGCTGCTGCGGATTTGACTGGTCTGGCATTGAGGATGCCACAGAAACATTTTCATAAAGAAACCAGCGAAAGATACAAAAAAATCCACACTGCAGTTGCTAACAAATGTTAAGTTCAGATTTAGAATGCTACTTTTAAAATTTCAAAATGCCACACTGTGCATATGATGGCTTGGCAATTCTGGGTGCTCTGTAACGCTGTACCTACACTGTGTGTTCACAGAACTTTCCGCTCTGCTTTAATCAAAGCAAAGAAATCTTTACAGTCCTGCATTATTTTGTCTTAATCTGTGATTGATCAGGCAAGGAGAAAAAAGTTTCAAAGACAGCATGGTTTACCATTTTTGTGTGTATCATTGCAGAAAATTGATCTGAAATACATGAAAGTATTATATCTGTCCTTGTTATGATTCTCAAGTCTTGAGGGTTAAAAAAAAAAAAAAACGATTTCCAAGGAAATAATCATTCCACTGATCTGTGACAGGACATGGAGTCGGATAGCTAGATTCTCATGAATGAAATCCTGATTCAAGTGAACAAATCCACAATTTCAAAATTTTGTCAAAAAAAAGTGGGATTTAGCAGGGTCGTTTTGGAAAGGGATGATAAACTATGGCAGAATAAAGCCCAAATGATGTATGGATGTTGACAGCTATGTGTGTGTGGAAAATGCATTTTTTGTTGTTGTTGAAACCTTTCATATGGGGTGAGAAATGCTTTCAGTTGTAAACCTAAGTGCCCCCCCCCCCCCCCCCTGTTCAGTCTACCCCATCCCCTTCATCCCCATGTTCCTAAATTCTGACTCTAGAAGGTTGACTGCTGTGCTTACTGTATGATTTTTTTTTTCCCCAGACGCATTGAGAATCCTCGCATTTTGCTTTTGGACTGCAACTTGGAGTACAAAAAGGGAGAAAGTGCTGTGAGTTGATTTTTATTGTTATGGTTGTTGTTGCTGGTATAACTGTTTGAAGATCTTTGTTTTACTGTCAAGTTGAATATTGTTTAGAAAAGAATGAAAGTTTCACCTTGGATTTATTTTTTCATTGATACAAATGTTTAACATCTGTGGAAACCCGATGATTTAATTAAAAAAAAAAAAAAGGAAAGAAAGAACACTTAAAAAATGTCATCAGAATATTCTTTTGCCTGTCAGTAGTGTATTACATATTTTGCCAGCGTGTCAGGACATTTTTTTAATGGGGGAGGGGGGAGAGGGGGGTCCTGCCTTGCTATAGTTGTTGGAGGGAAATAGGGATGCTTGAAATAATTGTGAGAATTGTGATTGGGGATAGAAGGAAAGTTATACTGCCCCATTGGTTAAAAAGATCTTTGTGAGCAGCTCTCAGACAGTTTTATGTTACACTGCTGCTCTAATACTGGATATTTCAAATTTGTTGCAGACCAACATTGAAATTACGAAAGAGGAAGACTTCACGTAAGTTTTTCATTTACTTATATATTTACATGAAAATAGTGAGGATTTAGAGTACCTTAATATCAAGTGCAACACTGCGCATATATGAATTTATAGCATCTTGAATGGAAGGATAAAACAAGACCTGCCGGTATATTACTAACCAGTTCCAAAGTAGGTTGTTCTTCACATTTAAGAAAAAAAAATGAGTTGTAATGAAAACATTTAGATTGTATTGGTATTGAAAACTGTCATATAACAAAGTTTGGTGCAGTTAGATTATGTTTTATGTTTTAAATCATTCCATATATTTCACTGGGTTTTCATGAACAACTGTTTGAAATGGTATAAAACTTCACGCAAAACCAGGTATTCTTTTCTTTGTTTTTCGATATAACGACACCTTGTGAGAGCAGGAGCGTTTTCATCATTTTGTGATGCGACTTTACGAGGGGCTGAAGTGTTGGTGCATGGCCACAGGTGTGCAGGCTGCATGATAAAGAATGATATTACAGATTTTCTTTTTCAGTTCTTAATCTTTGTTTGGTATAACACTCAAACATAAATGATGCTTTGGCTAAGTCGTTTGAGACATTTTTTTGGTGAACGATAAAACCAGCAATAAAGAAGAAACTGCACAGAAAATGGAAATGAAATGGTTTTTCTTCCATATATCCTGGTCTCTTGATTCTTGATTCGAACAGTTGGTGTTTGAAAATTACAGAGTGATATAGTATACTCACTTGCCTTTTGTCAAGCGGCATATTGATCAGTGTAAAGTAAAGAAGTGTGGTGTTGAAACTGCACAGATATGTAAAAACTCCCATTCTTAAGGACAGTCTTCAGCTAGATGATTTTTTTTTCTTTTCTGATAACATCAGGTCTGAAGAAGTGTACCTGAGTAAAATGTGTTGAAACTTTAAATTCTGGAGGATCAGTTTTCAGCTAGATGTGATTGGGGTTTTCTGTTGTTTGCTTTTTTGTTTTTTTTGTTGTTGTTGTTGTTTTTTTTCCGTGACAATGTCATGTCTGAAGAGGTGTAGCTGAGGAAAATGTGTTGAGCCTGTAATTCAAGAGGGTCAGCTATCATCTAGGCATGATTGTTATATTCTGGTACCGCATGTCTGAAGAGGGGTAGCTGAGGAAAATCCAGACTGTATCTACATGGATTGCAGGTGTGTTGTGTATCCCCCTTTTTTTTTTCTTAATCCTTGATAAGGAGAAGTAGCCGGATGGGGAAAAAATCCAGACTGTATCTACATGGATTGCAGGTGTGTTGTGTATCCCCCCTTTTTTTTTCTTTAATCCTTGATAAGGAGAAGTAGCCGGATGGGGAAAAAAAAAAGAAAGAAAAAGAATTGAAAAATATAGTCTGAAGAGGGAGGAGCGTGATGATGGCAACATGACTGTTGACAGCAAGATCCTGCAGATGGAGGAGGAGTACATCAAGAAGGTGTGTGACGAGGTGATGGCAGTCAAGCCTGACCTGGTCATCACGGAGAAAGGGGGGTGTCTGACCTGGCACAGCATTTCCTCGTCAAAGCGGCATCTCCGTGATTCGCCGTGTCCGCAAGACGGACAACAACCGTATCGCCAGGTGAGCGGGCACTGTTTTGAGTACACACAGGGACGGGTTTTAAACCTTCATCATGTCCCTCTTGTCCTTGGTGTCTTCTTAATGTCATCAAGTAAGATTATGAATTATTTGCTTACATTTGAGGATGTCAAGTGGCTGGTTCATCTGATTTTCTTCTGTCTCATCAAGATAAATGATGAATTACTTACATTAGGAGGATTGTCAAGTGGCTGGTTTATCTCATTTTCTTGTCTCATCAAGTAAGATTATAAATTACTTGCATACATTTGGAGAACTGTCAAGTGGCTGGTCCATCTGATTTTCTTCTGTTTCAAGTTTGTTTTATTAGGCATTTTGATGACATAATGTTCAGTTTGTTACAAATTGTGAG
>JADBJO010000054.1:1282500-1289991 GCA_016801955.1 Conus betulinus | reverse complement strand
GTCCAACATGGGACTTAGCAAAATGTGATAGCAGTGAAGGGGTTAATAAGAAAGAATAGCTTTAGAATTCAAGAAAAGACGAAGCAAGATTGATTTTTACTGTCATAGTCATACTCAGAAGGAAATACATCTGTCAGTGCATGTCACTGTGAATGTAATCATAATGATAATAGTTTATTCAGGTTTAAAATGTGTTTGTTTACTTAATTCTTTGGCTCTTTTTTGGTGTGTGTGTGTGTGTGTGTGTGTGTGTGTGTGTGAAATAATTTTTTCTTCAACATTGAAAAATATAGGTCTTGGGTGTCATTTTGACTTTTATGCTTGTGCAGCCATTTCATTTTCTGTATTGTCACTGTCAGTATTACTTTTATCATCTCTATTGTTGCTGCTGTTTCTGCTATTACTTGTGCTGTTACTAAACATAGTGTGCAAGTCCTCACTCACACATTTCCTTGCCCAAAGAGCAAGAACTAAATGTAAGCTGTCTCACTCTATTCTGATATAGTTCCCAAGTTTGTTGCAGTCACCACCCCTCACCTTCGCCTGTCCACAACTCCTGCTTAAGGTGCTCGTTGCCCAAATCGACAGCTGACAATCACCCGGCCTGCTTCCGATGCATGCAGTGCTCTCCTTTCAAACCCTGCCATTATTGTCGGGACTGGCCTAGGCAAAAATGGGATGATCTGAGGGTTAGGTATAGACCAGTGCTTATGGAGAAGGATCAAAATGCCCCTGGCAATGTCGCTACAACAAGAGCGAGAGAGGTTCAGCCGAATCAACCGTCTGCAAATGCTCCGTCAGTGGAAACGAGAGGTAGCAAAGGGAAAATGACACATGAGGGGGAAAAAAACATCAGGGCCTTGTTCCTATGGAAAAAGGGGTTTGTGATATGGCTTGCGGAGATGCTACATTATGGAAGGAGTGAAAGGTATATGAAGGGCTATTTGAGGTTGGTGATAGTGAACAAAGGAATGGGTACAGTGCAGTAACGTTATGAGTGGGGAGAAGACTTAGACTGATTTCAACTTCTCCTCCATACCATACCCTTCCGTCTTCTTCTCCCCCCCGTCCTCCATGCCATGCCTCCCCTACCCTGAGGTTATGATGCTTTTAGCAGTTAAGATAGAGGATTGAAGGCAGCTCTAATCTAGAGAGACAATAGTGTTTGTGATAGGTGAAGGATCTGTGTTGAATGTGTTTGTGTAATGGCGGCAAAATTATACCGTTGGAAAAATCATTTGCATTTGCTGATAGACTGTCATTTGATGGTAAAGCCTATAGATGCATTATTCACAACAATTTTTGTTTGTTTTTCTTAAAACATAGTGACACAGTTTTATCAAAAAGTCACAGAAATTTACAAGTGACATAAATGAAAAACCTGTTTGGACTTTTGAAAATGAAACGTAGCAAACACTTAAAAATAATGTATAGATTTTATGTTTACCTGATTTTGTGTAAGGCTGTTCGTTGTTTTTGTAATAGGACCAAAATGTTATGTTAAGAAATGATGAAGAATCTATTTTCTGTTTATGTTAAAGCTTGTTTATGTGTTAGCTGCTTTGATGTTGCTATAAATTGTGTACTTATTTGTTGTCTGTCTTTTTTGTTAGTATGAGAGAGAAAGAGAAATAGAATGAGAGGGAAAGACTGTGTGTCTTTGTAAGTGTGCAAGTGTTTTTGTGTGCAATCTGGTGGCAATTTGTTCATGGATTTTTAGTTTTTGTTCGCAAAAAACACAGGTTATCTTCTGATGTAGATTTGACTAGACAAATGGAGAAACTGATGTTTAAGACCAGAATACTTTTCACAGAATAGATGATTTCATGCACAAGTGGCATGCAGAATAAGCATATGTCATAGCAGTTGACTATAGTTTAGCATGATAAGACTTTTTCACCACAATGAATGATCAAGCAAACATGCTGAAGTTGAAAATGCCCAAAACTGGAAGTGTAATTCTGCTGCACTGGTTTGATCGACTCCATATTTTCCACCAATCCACAGACTGATTCATCTGCTCAGACATTTTTTTTTGTTGTTTGGCAGCCAGTGTGTGGAACTCCACCTTCTTATTTCACCCTTACCCTCTCTAGTGGTCATGAGTCCATCAGTCATTTGTCGATACCCAATTCTTGTCTGATCATCAGCCATATTCAGTCAGGGTACCTGTTTCCTGGGTGTGACCCCCACTTTCTTTCGACACCTGCAGCTTTACAAGTTGTGTCAGTCTCTCACTGTATGTAGTTTTTCTCGGCAACTAGCCAATCAGCTCCCAACTGTGTATTTGCTACAACTTGGCAGGCACCAGAAGAAGTATAGTTGCTGTGCAGTAAATCGGATGACAGTAAGATGTTGCAAAAGTCACAATAACAATGAAGAGGTGCGAGTAGTGGATTTTTTTGCATTACATATGTATTGCACTGTCTTGTTTCCTTTGCCAGTTCACATTCAGATGCTCCTCTGAATACTGAAGCATCATGCCCTTGATTTTTTGCTTTTCATTATAGTTTTTCCATGGTTATTAATGAATTGCAGCTAATATGTTGATTTTTGAAAAAAAAAGGAAAAAAAAGAAAAAGGGTAACGCTGATTGCTCTTTGTATTCATTTTCAGATGTTGTGACTGTGCCTCTTATGGCCTATGATCCTGTGCATGCATTTACAGATGTCATGACTGTGCCTCTTATGACTTTGTGCATTCGTTTTCAGATGTGAATGTGCCTCTTATGACTTTGTGCATTCGTTTTCAGATGTCGTGACTGTGCCTCTTATGACTTTGTGCATTCATTTTCAGATGTTGTGAATGTGCCTCTTATGACCCTGTGCAAGTATTTTCAGATGTTGTGACTGTGCCTCTTATGACCCTGTGCGTGCATTTTCAGATGTTGTGACTGTGCCTCTTATGACCCTGTGCATGCATTTTCAGATGTCATGACTGTGCCTCTTATGTCCCTGTGCGTGCATTTTCAGATGTCGTGACTGTGCCTCTTATGTCCCTGTGCATGCTTTTCAGATGTTGTGACTGTGCCTCTTATGACCCTGTGCAAGCAATTTCAGGAATTTAAGTATGTAGTGAGTTGTTCTGAGATTTGAAATACAAGTGATGACGTTTGCTTGAGAGAGAGAGAGAGAGAGAGAGAGAGAGAGAGAGTTCATTAGTTAATAACAGTGAGAGGAATGCTTAAAAATAACCAGAAGAAAAAGGTGGTAAGTTGTGAGAAATGTCCACCAGGAGGGGAGGACACTCCAATCGAAGAGAGCCGAAAGGTGAAAGCCTTGAGAGCACTGGCTCTCAAAGTGGCAGCTCACTTGCAGTGGGATCTCTCCGTCCTGGAGAAAGGGTGAGTGCCAGTCCCCGGCCCCTGTGCTAGAAATGCTATTCTGCCATGACTTTTTTAATTATCATCATTGTTATATGTGATACTTTACAACGGGATGAGTCATGACGCACGTCTGTTCAAATTTCAGTTTTTGATATACTTTTTAAAATCTACTTTTTAATGTTTCTTTTTAAGGCTGTTTCTGAATCAGATGAGAAGAATCTGAGATTTTTTGCTTAGTTTAATATGGGAGCTCTGGAAGAGAAATGTTTGAGAGAACTGAAATAAGCTGTGTCCTTTAAAAAAATTTTTTTTTCTGTTAGCATCAGAATTGATGGATAGCGCCTATAGAAAGCAGTTTTTTCCCCCTACACATTTGTTGAATTTTGCCAAGCTTAGAATTTTGCATAAAACTTATTGGTTGTAGAATACTTTTCAAAGAATAATTCATGGTTGAGGAATGCTTCAAATAGAAACTGAAAATGGGCAATCTGACACCCGTCCCCCTCTCTTTCATCCCCCTGACTATTTGAGTTGCTGGTGGAAAAGTGATTGAGGTGCAAAATGAGACGTTAGACGGTTTCACATCATTCAGAACCCATAGCGCAGAAATAAACATGTGATGCATCCCATTCCAAGACAGAAAAATGGAGTGAAGGATTATTTCTGTCTTTTCACAGTATCTTTCACACAATTTATACTATATTTGAAATAGTGAAAGGTTAATTCTTTCTTTTCACAGTACCGTATCATATAATTCATAGTACAGGTAAAATAGCTGATAAGGAGCGGACTCTGATTCAGATGCACCTGGAATGTTCAGCATGTGCTTCTCTGGTCTTCTCCATCTCTCTTCATTCACAAAGCTCTTTCTGTCTTCCGGACACATGCAGAATTGCAAGGCCACCATATTTGCACACACAAACGCAGACAGACAGACAGACAGACAGACAGACAGGCACACGCACGCATTCATGCACGCACGTACGTGCTTGCACGCGCGCACACACACACATGCATACATGCATACCTACACACACACAGGGCAGGATGTAAAAAAGCTGTATAACTTATTCCTTTACCCTCAGTAAAGATCATTTTGACTTGACTCGACACACACACACACACACATGCCTCCACATTGCTCATTTACAGACATAAACACATGTATGTAAGAGTTGGCGTAAAAGGAAAAAGGGGGGGGGGGGGGGGGGGGGGGGTGGTGGTGGTGGTGGGTAAGTGCCAGCATTCCACAGTACCAAATAAGTTGTCAAATGATTTCATAACTCCAACAGTTTGTTTAGATTGAACAAAGTTATGCAGACAGAAAGGATTCTACTATACATTTCTCTATTTTCCTCTTGTATGACTAACAGTTAAATAATCATATTGATAATTTGTTGTTGTTGTTATTTTACAAATAATGTATTTTTAGTTGGGAATTTAGTAGATGTTTTGATTTCATTGAAAAAGAGAAAGATCTCCACTGATTTGACATTTCAGAACTAAGCTGCTTTTGATGTGCGTTCAGTTAGCAGTGGGGAAGGGGGGTGGGGTGGAAACAGAGACAGTGAACTATTTATTCAGAAATATTGCGAGAGAAAGTAGCAGATCAAAAATCAGAAGTCAGGAAATGTTCCTGTTGCCTTTTTTGCCAGGGTGCCCACGCCCATCGTTCAAGCGCTGCTGATTGAGCTGCTGAAGATTGCAGCCCCTGACCTGATTGACTGCATTCACTCCCCTGATCTGGAGGACACGGCCATGTCTGACCAGTCACTGTTTGCTGTGCACCTTTTCCACAGATGGTGAGCATGAACATTCCTGTAGGTTGCTTGTTTTGTTACATGTTATGTTTTGTCCTTTTTTCTGTCAGGGGTAATTATGGTTTGTTTTTCTTTCGCTTAATGATGTTACAGATTGTTTTTTAAGCAGGTAGTATGCTTTTGTCTTCCCACATATGCATACAAAAATTGAGTATGAAACTGGATATATCAGCTGTTGTACACATGAGCTTAATCTGGGGGAAGAGGCAAAGAAGACCAGAGCCCACCGTCAACCAATACCACAAAGTGAACTGGAGTTCACATGGAACCAGAGCTGAGAGAACGACACAGCACAGCCCCCATATGGAACCAGAGTACTGCCAACAACAACAACCGCATAATATGCAGATTTTGGTCTTGTCCTTAACGGCCTCTGGCCAATGGGATGTAACTCTTACCCTTGACTGACTGAGCTTTATTCACCTTGGCATTAGTGTAATAAGTTGTGTGAAAAGTTACCAGGATTGATACCTTGATGACAAAACTGGTGCATTGTGCATTTAGAGGCAACAGCCTTGACGAGGGCTGACAGGACGATATTGGTCTCAGTGAGCAGCAACAGCATGGCATTGGAGGCCATGCAGGATGACAGGTCTGATCTTTGCCTTGAAGAGAGATAATGCCTATACAAGCTCAAGGGACATGATCATGTGTGAAACGTCAGTAAGCTCTTTAGCAGGCTTTGCTTTTGTTTGATAAGATGTATATTACCATTATTGTTAATTATTAAGAGTACTTATATAGTGCCTATCCTCAGTTAGAGACCAAGGTCTAAGCTTTACAGTGTACATTTTTGTTTGCTCAGTGGGCTGCCTACCTTGATAGAGCTGACTGAAGAGCTGCCTGCTAGGCACAACAGGATGACATTGGCAGCCATGCAAGATGACACGTCTGATCTTTGTCATCTTGTTTGTAGTAATAAATGTTGTAGATTATCATCACTATATCCTTCTGACAGCTTGTTGGCATATGTAGTGCGTGGTTTTGTATCAGAATTCCTCTCCTTTCCTGGATTGTGTGACCACTGAGAGGAAATATTGCATCTCATCGGCAAAAGTGTGGGAACTTGCTTGTTTCAGGTGTGTTCGCAGTGTGGTCAGGGACAGTTTTCCACGGCGGCCTGTGAAACAGAACTTTTTGCCACCGTATGTGACTCTCTTTATTCTCTGGTGTGAAACCTTTGGAGATTTCTTTTGTGTGACATGTGCAGCATGAGAGATGTGTTGTTTAGGACACTTATTGAACAGCACTGCAGTGTTAAGTGGCTAGCTGTTGTCTTGCCAGTGTGTGCCGTTCAGAGTGGACAGTTCAACTTGGAATGGTGTACTGAGCCAGTCCTGTCCTGTGCTGACTCATATCTCAAGTTCATTGCGTCACATGTTACATTCTAGGCTGTGTTGTTTTCATGTTGCGCTCTCATGTTTACTGATGTTCGGAATGGGAGTGACGCGGATATTCTTTGTTATCCCAGGCATTTAGACCACAATTTTTTTTGACTAATCATTTTGAGATATAAGGGGAATCCCTTGATTTAAAGAAAGGGAAAAAAAAAATCATCCGTAAATAAATGGTTTGGAATAGAAGATGCATTACATGGCATTCTGTGCTGTACCATGTCAGAGTCTTGTAAGCCACAGCTTACTTTCTAGCTGTGCTCGGCAAATGTATGCAAACTTTAGGTTGTAGCTGTTTGTCTGAAGTGCTAAAAATGTAAGTATGATCGTACATGAGAACGTAGAGCCAAAACATGGTGTGCTGGACTGATGTACACACTGTGTAGACTCTGACCTTGACCGTGAGTGCAGGTCATACGTTGACACAACACAGCTGGCTTTCAAAATTGAAGTAAACATGTATTATATGGTTTTGAATATAAGACGTCCTGGTTAGAAATTGAGATGTACTTTTGCCTTGTAATGTGCAAGTTCATGGTAATTTTATTTGGTTTTGTTTTCCAGGAATCGTAAGATGATGGATTAGATAAAACTAGTTGTTAGACTTTGAAAGTCCTGTCTTTGTTACATGATCTGGTTCAGATAGAACTGGCTTGGATTAAGGATGGTGCCTTTGTCGTCGGTCATTTCATGGGAAGGGATTGTTGCGCTGTGCCCAGTGAAGTCATGTTGTGTTGATACAGGCCAGGTCAGGTTGACCCACAGGCAGTGATGACGGCTGCCACAGACACCATCATCCGAAAGGTGGGTTTGGCATGTGGCCTGTTTTCATGTGATTATTATATTAATGAGTAAGTGTGTGTGTGTATGTGTGTGTGTGTGTGTGTGTGTGTGTGTGTGTTGGGTGGAAATGGTGGAGGAGGGGGTGTAGGGGTGGGATGTGGGGAGGATA
>JADBJO010000054.1:1220000-1277500 GCA_016801955.1 Conus betulinus | reverse complement strand
TATCTTGACGTGTGAGGTTATCGGATGGGCTAGCATTCTAACCTTATTCGCTGAAATTTTCTCGCGATCGTGGTGCTCCCGGTTCTTGTCTATTTGCGTAACCGGTTCGAGGTTGATCGGCATTTTCCATCGCCACGTCCCTCGCGTTTTCTCGGCCTCCCTTTGTCCATCGGCCTTGCATTCTCACTCGCCTTTACGGCCTTTTGCCCCCTAAATTCCGATTTCTAATCTCGCCGTTACTTGTATCACGATTCCACTATCTCATCTGCGACGATCGCGGGTCGGTTTCGTCGCCATCTTGTTTTGCGACGTGGTTTGTCGTTCGGAAATTGCTTCCTACATTTGTTTACACCCCTCCCATCATTGCCACATTTTCGATCGGCGTCGTGTGCGTGGCGATCGCATCGCCCTTCGGCATTGCTGTTACACGTGGCGTTACTCAGCACTTTTGGTTCACGCCACTGTCGTTGCCCACGCACGGTTTCGTTCATCGCTACTGCGTTTCTGTCACTGTGCGAGCTTGTTTACTTTTATATTTCCATTGTGTTATATTGCTATTGTGTGCGCACGGTCGATCGACCTGTATACCCTCCTCGATCGACCGTCGTGTTACGATCGTGTGCTCCGGTTTTCACAACCTCCCGCGCGACGATCGTGAGCCGGTCTCGTCGCCATCTTGTTTTGCGCCGGTCTCCCTCTCTTGTGCACCAACTTCTAACCCTCGGTATTTTACGTGGTTTTTCGCCCTGAATTTGCTTCCTCAATTGGTTTGCACCCCTTTCTTTCAGTTGTCACAATTCTCGCTCGCCTTCGTGTCCTTAACGATCGCGATCGACCGGCGTCATTGTATTTACACGTGGCGTTACTCAGCACTTTGGGCCCACGCCACGGTCGCTTCTCACGCACTGTTTCGCTCATTTCTGCTGCGCTTTGTGTCCCTGTACGGACTTGTTTACCTGTATATTCCATTGTGTGCGTTGTTTACATTTTTATTTATTGTGTGCGCGCACGATCGATCGGTCGACTTGGTTATCCTCCTCGATCGACCGTCGTGTCTCCCGTTTACGATCGTGTGCTCCGGTTCGCTCGGCGCCATCGCCCAATATGGTGAAGGACTCGGCTGGGTCGAGCAATAAACTCTGACGTTCAGAGTTCGCTCACATTCCCGGAGGACCCACGAGTTGGTTCCAACCCCGAGCGAACCGTCCTCTCCTTGGGAGAACGGCCGGCCGCGGTAGACGGAGACGTCCCTCCCGCGGAGGGGACGCGGGAGTCTCCCTCCTCTACCCGACCGACGGACGCACGACCGTTGCGTTCGAAAGCTAGAAGGCAACCGGCTGCGATTCTAAGTGCCTTTCGTTCAACCTGCCCAGGAAATCTAAGGGCAAGGCCCCCCTTAAGGGACCCGTCTAGCCAAGAAATCCGAGCGGGATTCCGCTTCTCCCCCAGCCACCCTGCCTTCTAGCTTTCCTGCGCATAGTCAGACATCCACTTACTATGCCGAGTCACGCGACCCCCGGCCCCCGGGGACCTTTGCCGGGCCGCGGACAGGCACGGGTGACGGCCTTGGGCTGGAACCCCCACCCGTCACTCGCACTTATGGGACGCGCGGGTCCACTTCTTCCCCCCATCCGGACTCGCCGTCTCACGACGCTCTCCCCCACCGTGCACAGGTGCAGCCAACACCCCTGCACGAGGAGCGTCCAGTTATCTCCGGACGCAGTTTTATGGCCACGTCTTGGGCACGACCATGCACATGTCCCATAACTCTGGGCGTATGGGAACACCGAGTGCATCCACCGGTTGTGAACATACACAAGACGGCCGGACCAACCCCGCTCGCCCGTCGCAGGTTCCCCTAGGGGTTCAGGACGTTCGGGGTCGACCTACTCGGCCCCCATTTGGGCAACGTCCTCGGTCCCGTTCCTCCGGGGGGAGGATCTACCAGCGGGACCACGGTAAACCTGTCCCATTCCACTGGGACCCGGCACGCTCCCGGGGGGAAACCACATACCAGGGGGGTCGATTACTATTCCCCCCCTGCTGCCCAAGGTTACCCCCGGTCCCCGGCGAGTCCCTGCACAGTACTCTGGGCCGCCACAGCCCGCTTATCTCCCCGGGGACCAGTGGCTCTATGCCCCCGAGAGGGACCAGTGGCTCAATACACACACCCAACCTGAACAACAATTTGGTCGATTGTGGCACCCAACCTCGCAGACTTGGGTCGACCTGGGTCTCCCACCTCGGGCGCTGTCCGATCGGCAGTCCGGGCTCCCACCCCAGCCCGTCTGCCGAGCATAGAGCCACGAGGGTCCCGCCATCCCCCCCCCCCCCGCCACCACCCTACCAGGGCGGGGGGGACCCTCGCGCACCCGCGCAGTTGCCCCCTGAGGAAGACCTCCCTTCCCAGGAACTTGACTCCCCACAGCCTGAGGACGACTACGATGAGGACTTCTTCTCATCCCTTTATGACATCCACACCATTGAACGGTTTCGACCGGACTTCGTGTCGAGGGACGCCCCTCCCTCTGCCGATCTTGGCCTTCCCTGAGATCGTTGGGCTGCCCCCAGCCCAATACTCCAGACTCAGAATTGTCGCACCTCAGTCACTCACTTCGCTGTGGGAGAGTCCGGCAAAACGCGCAGGGGTGCAGACGCCGTCCCCACGCCGGGTCAAGACTTGCCCCCGGCACCCAATGCGGCCCCCTTCGGCGCCCTACTTGGGACCCACAGGAAGCACCCAGTTGCCTCCCTCTTTGCCGACAATCCGGTTACCAGGGAGTGGGCCATCTCCCAATCAGATTGTCGCCTGATGGGCATCTTACGCTAAAGGACACCACTGGGCATCTTACACACCACTGCAGGGCATGCCTACCTTAGCATGCTCTTGCAGAGGGCGGAGGTACTCTGGCCTGGGGATGACGGCGCCGTCCCAGTGCCTTCGGATACAAACTCCGAACCACACCAGGACGAACCTCGCTTATTCAGCGACCCCTTTTTATGCGACACCTAGTTAACAGGATATCGCATCACTTGGCGGCTGCGGCGGACAGCGCAGCAACAAGCCATTTTAATTGTCTGCTAGTGGCTAGAGACGCGGTGCTTGCACGCTCCTCACTCTCCCCGGCACTCAGGGCATCCCTACGATGTGTCCCGGGCCAGGATCACTCGCTCTTTGGCGAGCACTCCACCTAGGCTATGTCTCTCTCGCTCGAGGAACGCAAGCAGGCGGCGTCCTTTGCCCCCCGGCCTCAGCCACGCCTTTCCAGGCCCCCCAAGCGGCCACTTAACTCACAGAGGCCTAAACCTAAACCTCGCCAAAATTTTTGGTTGGCCAGCAAGCACGGCCCCGCCGGTGACTGGAGGACACTCCCGTAGTGCGCATGGAGCTGGCCCAACCTGCCAGCAAGGCACCGGCCCACTCTTCCCCTTCCCCCCATCTGGACATCGGCTCCCCTGGCGGGCAACCTCTCCCGGCCGCCTGCCAGT
This sequence comes from Conus betulinus, assembly GCA_016801955.1. Taxonomy (NCBI): domain Eukaryota; kingdom Metazoa; phylum Mollusca; class Gastropoda; order Neogastropoda; family Conidae; genus Conus; species Conus betulinus. The sequence goes on along the minus strand of JADBJO010000054.1, from coordinate 1,274,011 downwards.
GGCGACGTATGGGCCTCAGCCCCTGGGTAGTGTCGGTTCTTCAGGACGGGTTTCGCCTACCGTGGGCTCACCGTCGTCCTCCCCTCATGCGCTCTCCTCCTCCGTCCCCCAGCGACCCCCCCACCTGCCCAGGCGGACGCCCTTCGCCTGGAAGTCCTCGAACTCCTCAGAAAGGGGCCATCACCGAAGTTTTCCAGCCCAACCCCGGGTTTTACTCCCACCTGTTCGTGATCCCCAAACCTTCGGTGGGATGGAGGCCCATCCTTGACCTTTCTCCCCTCAACAAGTTCCTCAGACATACCTAGTTCAAGATGGACACGCCCTCCCAGATCAGAGACTCCATCCATCACGTAGATTGGGCTACCTCCATAGATCTGAAAGATGCGTACTTCCAGATCCTTATTCACCCGGCGCACAGACGTTACCTCCGGTTTGTCTGGCAAGCTCGAGTGTTCCAGTTCAAAGCTCTCCCCTTTGGCCTCTCCCTGCACCCTTCCTCTTCACGAAGGCGTTCCGATCTCTCTCCCAACACAGTCCCTCGAACTATACACAGACGCCTCCAACTCGGGCTGGGGGGCCCACTTGGGGGACAGTCATGCCTCGGGGATGTGGGACGCACAGATGGCTCGCCTCCACATCAACATATTAGAATTGGAAGCGGTCAGGCTGGCCCTCCTCCACTTCCAACATCTATCTCTCACCGACTGGTTCTCCTCCTCACGGGACAACACGTCGGTAGCCCATTACATCAACAAAGGGGGGGGGGGGGGGGGGGGGGGGCACTCCATCGGCCTCTCTCTACGGACAGAGGCCCTCCTTCGCTGGTGCCACGCACGGGGAGCCACCCTCCGTGCGAGGACACATAGCGGGGACACGCAACATCCTGGCAGACACTCTCAGCCGGTCAGGGACCCTTCTGCACACAGAGTGGACCCTGAACAAGCTGACACTAACCACCGTGGGAACACTGGTTCAAGCCCATGGTCGACCTATTTGCGACCCGGTACAACCATCGACTCCCCATGTATGTCTCTCCACTCCCGGACCCCCGAGCGTACGCGGTCGATGCGCTCTCCCTCCCTGGACGGGACTCCTCGCCTACGCCTTTCCCCCTTCCCCATACTTCACAAAGTGATCAGGAAGGCCAGGCTGGAGAGACCCAAACTCATCCTCATAACCCCGTGGTGGCCGACTCAGTTGTGGTTCCCGGACCTCAGGTCCCTCACTCACGTTCCCCCTCTCCAGCTAGCCCCTTGGTGGGACTTACTCAGACAACCTCGCTCGGGCCTCCCTCACTCCAATCCCCAGATGCTTCGCCTACACGCTTGGCTTCTATGCCAGCCAAATTGCGACCACCGCGATGAGAGGATGGGTCACGTGGTGCACGGCTAACTCGGTCCCCTACCTCCTCCCCTCCAACATCCACATAGGCAAGTTCCTATCCCACCAGATAGGCAATTTCCTATCCCACCTTTCATCCTCTCGAAAGCTCTCTGCTAGTTCCATTCGGGGCTACAGATCGGCCGTAGGCACCACCATCTGACAGCTGGGCGGCCCATCATTCGACAATAACTTTCTCCTTAGAGAACTATCTCGGGGGGGGGGGCCCTACGGGAAGCTCAGTCCCCTAGGCGCGCTCCCATGTGGGACTCTTTTGGTTCTTGACTCCCTCAGAAACCCCCCTTCGAGCCCCTCCGTGCTATTCCCTTGTCATTCTCCCCTTCAAGACCACCTTCCTTCTCTCCCTGGCCTCAGCCAGGAGGCGAAGTGGGATTCAGGTCCTCAGTTGTGACCCTCGGGACATCGCCTTTCTCAGAGACGGATCGGTCTCGCTTAAGTTCCTGCCTGAGTTCTTAGCGAAGAACCAGGAACCGGGCACGACCTCTCCTTCCCTGGTTATCCGCTCCCTAGCGGATATCTTAGGCAGCGAAGGCAGCGGGGACATGGACCTATGACCCTCTAGGTGTCTCAGATACTACTGGGAGCGTTCCCACCCCAGGCGTTCCTCTCAGAGAAGCCTCCTTATTTCCATCAACCCCAACAACAAGAAAGACATCTCGGCGGGCTCGATTTCTAGGTGGCTATTCTATACTATCAAATCTGCCTATGCCCAGGCCCACAAAGACCTCCCAGCCCTTCCCCTCGAGCCCACGAGGTCAGAGCGTTGGCCATGTCCACAGCGTTCCAGCACTCTGTCCCCGTGTGCCATCTCCTGGAGGCAGCCTACTGGCGTTCGGAGAACCCTTTCATAAACTTTTATCTAAGGGACATCCGCATGACCAGGGCTGATGGTTCTAAGGGGTTTTCATTTGTGGCGGCCAATGCAGCCATAACAGTTAACCCAGGAACCATTAGGGCGCTCGGCCCTCCTATTCCTTTAAATTCTGCTATGGTCTGACATGGTATATAGTATACGACGCCAAAATGGGGAGTTTGTATTATACTCCCTGTTTGGCTAAGTATACTTACCATGTCAGACTCTAATGCCCGCCCTACCTTCCCCGCTAGCGCCAAGGTTCCCTGGGGTTGCCTTGCGCGCAGGCCTCGTTGAATGACGGACAGTACACGATCTTCGGCATCTTCCGTAATCGGAAGTAGGGTGGTTGCAGTTAATTCTCTGAGAGACGAAAGAGTAAGCAGGGCCGTCTCGACTGAAAATGGGGTTTCTTAGATGCCCTGAATACAGGGTGAGCTAGAGCATTTTGAAGTCACAGATATATGAATCGAATGCCGAGGTGAGTGTCCAAACTGAATCCAGTAATCAGTGCTGGACAAGACCAAGGATGTGACAATGTTTTGGGTTTTAAAAAATCCAAATCTCCATGGGGATCAAGTCATAACCCACTATGCATCAGAGAATTCTGCTGTATGTTTCTGAGTGCTCTGATGTCTTATATTTGTTGTCATTTTGGGGCCTAATTCTGCTGTTGCAGAGAGTACCAGCAAGCCTAGGATCCAAAGAATAGTATGGGAATCCTCACAATCATCTGGCCCATCTTCGGCATCAACTTCCAGCCAGCCGCAGCCACAGCAGCAGCAGCTAGGTCAAGCATCAGTGCGACCCCGCGCGGGCGGTCACGATCACCAGCACAAATAGGCTTAGCCAACCGACCAGGCCGTGGGAGCTATACCTGGAGGGCAGGGGCCAGAGGGGGTGTGCAACCACCACCACAGCAGGCCCGGGGCATGGGCATGAGAAGACCAAACCCCCGTGGAGGCTATCGTGGACAGTTTTGATTCTTAGGTCATCAAATATTAGTGGTACTAGAGTGGGTGTATCTCGGTAAAGTGAAGGAAGATGGACTAACTAGTACCTGCAATAGATAGAAAATATGTTGGCTTGAGCTCAGATGGGAACAAATTGACTGCATGTCTTCATCAGATTCTGAACTATGGCACGTTATACCAAATGTCAGTTTAAGGTTTTTCCAAATGATGGTCAGACATGCAGTGATTATAGCCCCATGCATGGAGATCTTTAGGCTTGACAGTCAGGTTGCCAAGAATTATTACAGTGCTTGTGTGTGTTGAATAAATGGGATTATGATGGGATTGAACCTCTGAAAGGGCTTGATGGTATGTTGATGGTGTGTGTTGCATTGTTCTGCTCCAGTGGTGGAAGGTTTGAATGGCATGTGTGTTGATTTGCACCAGTGTTCGAAGGTTTGAATGGCATGTATATTATTTGCACCAGTGTTGGAAGGTTTGAGCACTGTGTGAATGGTAGTACCCATGTGTTCGACTGTAGTGTCATTGTGGAAAAACCAATGCTGGACATGCACAAGTTTGCTGCCAATAATAGAAGAGGAAAATAAAAGGATTTTGCTACCAGTTGTGTAAACATATTCTAGTACAGCTTTGGTTTCTTACCCTCTTTTCTTTGAAATTCATACTTTTGGTGAACTGTTTACTACTAGATTACTTTTCTGATTGTAGACAGTTTTTATGCAACCGATTATGTTCTTCTCCATTTGAAACCACGTACGAAATTTCCATTCTTTGTTTTTTTAAGGGGTTTTTTTTTGTTTTTTTCTTTAATATAATCAATGGTGGTATTCTCCAGTTCTTGGAGACAAAGACATTTACAGTGTTCCTTATGAAATTTGAGTGATAGTCTGCACAGTTTTTTTCTTGGGGCATACAAGGCTTGACCTGTACATTTTCAGTTTCTCATTTGAGCTCTCATTTTGATTTAGATTAGGAGGGAAATGAGGACTTTAAGGGACTGAACTGCAAGTTCCTAGTTACAATACTTTTCAGCACGTGACAGAAGCTGGTCGAGTGCTTGCTTTAATGTGTTTACATACCATATCAAGTTGATGTACTACATGAAAGAATGGAATGACCTGTCTATTTTCTCTGCTTTATATAAAACAAACAGAAAGCCCTGAAGAGGAAACCAGTCAGACGAATCCCTAGTTGGCACAGAATACAAACATTTATCGATAATTGTTTACAGTGCACATTTGTCTTGGTAATATTTAAAATTAGGGGAAAGAAATATTCATTTTTGTGACAAACCTTTTGCCATAGATTTTCTTTTTTGTGTGTGTGTGTGATTGTTGATATGTTGTCAGTCAGTTTGTCAGTGTTGAGTGTCATTGATGATTTCCATAAATGTGTATTCAGTGCTGTTGTTAATTTCTTAGATAATTTTCTGTATTAGGTGATGAATCATGTCGGTATAGTGTTTCACAAAACAAAACATAAGAAATTGATTAGTTATCAGATGCACATTATTGAAAGGTGGGGGGGGAAAAAGCAAGTACTGATTGAGCATCACCCACCCCACCTACCCACATCCCCCCCACCCCTACCAGCCATGCCATTTTGTCGCCCTCATTTTCTGATCTTAAATTTGACCTCCACTGATGCACACACAAGAATCATCATAGTTACATGAAGGAGCAAGGGCAGACTGACTGCCTTACAGCATGGTCGCCTTTATCTTACAACCCCAGTCGTAAATGTTTAAACCCCATTTCATAAGAGAGGGAGGGTTTGAAAACCAATAGCCTGGGACAGTCATTTTGACTGGTTGTACGTGCACTACCGTGAATGCGATGAACGGATTTGGGCACCATGCACTCAACCCACTCCTCTACCTCTTAAAAAGAAATAGACACCACAGAACATTTTTTTTTTTGTTTCTATAAGATGCACGTTTTCATTTCTCTTCATCATTTCAGACATCATCTCTATACATGAATGTGGTTTTCATTTGTTTTTAATTCATGACACACCTGAAAACCTACTTTTCAATGTTACATGTTCGAAATATTAATTATATTTGAAAGACAGTCTGAAGGCTGCTCTCTTTTTTTCCCCCTTCACATTTTTTTTTCTTGTCTTTGCTCATCTATGTGAATAAAGTCAATTTGCATTCATGTGGGTGTTACGAGTGCTGTCATATGCATGCAAAGTAAACAAGTGTTTGAGAGCCTTTTATTTCTTTCATTTCTCACACAGACATATAGAGGACTTGAGTAAATCTGCTTCTTATCAGCTTGTTAGATCAGTTATGCCCAGTTCTTCACAGATCTTTAATACACATGTGCACGTCCATGATACTGGGAAATGGCTTTGGGACATGGGCACTTGCATTCAGTCTGATGCTTATTTAAGCTGACTGTCCATATAATCTCACCATTCACAAGATGTGTGTGGAATTATGAATAGTAAACTTACTGTTTTGAGGACAAATGGAGCCCAGAGTGAATAATGGAACTTCGTTGTGTGCAGTGAATCGGAGCACAGTGTCGTTGCATTACATTCAAAGGATCAGGAAACGATCAAATAGAATGCAATTGGGAGTGAGGTCACATGCATGGAATTTTAAGACAATCTCATGCCTAAAATGTGATTTCAAGTGTTTGAGAGTTCACTTGCATGTTTTTAATTGGCTGCCATTTCGTAAGTTACAGATGGAAACGAAGCCATAGCAGTCAAAAAAAAAATTTGGTTTACTGCTTAAAATTGTTATTTTCAGACACTTTATGGTCATTCATACAAATTAGTGTACTACCTCTAATAAAAGATGTATTTTTTGTATTCTCAAAAGTGTGTGTGCTTAGTAGATAACCCCTTATTTGGCGTCATATACTGTACCATGTCAGACCATAGCATTCAACGCAGTCAGTCAGCTCTGTCAGGTCGAATTTTTGTGGCAAATGCAGTCGTAGCAACAGTCACATGACGCCCACCCTACTTCTGCCAACGGAAGAAGCCGATGTTTGTTTCCCGTACCTCATTCGACTTCGGCCTGTCGCCCAAGCAAGATAAGTCTTGTGCTCTGTCTCGCCTTTGTGTAAAGATTACTTGTGTTCCGCATTCTTGACTCATTCACTTGTGGCTTGCGCTAACCCGTAGTTTGCCGTGTGAGGCTATCGGTGGGCTAGCATTTCTAGCAATTAATTCATTTTCGCGCGATCGTCGTTGGTTGGGTTTGTGATTTATCCGTGTAACCCGTTTCGTCGTTTATCTGCGTTTTACACACGCCAGTTTGTTTTGTTTGGCGTTGTCCCTTGGCGCACCTCGAGTTCCTGGGCTTTTCTAGACCTCGCTCGCCTTCTCCTTAAGGCCCTCCTGCTCTTTATTTGCCCTTCACGCCACTGCTTGTGCGACGATCGCGTTGCCACTCTCGGCCGCCATCTTTCTTTGCGCCGGTCGGGCTTTCACGCCTTTGCCTCATCATGCTCCCGTGCTACACGTGGTTTAGCGACCACATTTCTCGTGTTTCTACACACTTGCTTTCACTTGTGTCTTCATTTATCGTTCTGCAATGCGCGTGTAGCAATCGCGATCTACCTTCACGATCTACATTGTTTTCCACATGGATCTGTACTTCATTCATGCAGCGTTACCCAGCACTTTTCGGTGACAGTGCTATTTATCAGTGATCGAGTTTCTCACGATTTCTCGATCCCCTGACACATCACACGCACGATTTATTGCTCACCTACCCCTCGTGCTGGTATATTTATATCTCTGTGCTTGTGTATATTTTTATCTCTACGCACGACTGATCCAGGTTAATTATCCTTTGCTCGATCAACTGTCGTGTCTCCCCTTTGTCATCATGTGCTCCGGATTTGCTCGGCACCATTGCCCACATGGTGAAGGACTCCGTCAGGTCAAGCTACACTACCTTTCAGAAGTCGCTCACACATTCCCGGAGAACCCGCGGGTCAATTCCGATCCTGAGCAAACCGTTCTTACCATGGAAGAACAGACGGCCGAGGTAGATGGAGACGACCTTTCCGCGGAGGGGACGCGGAATCTTTCCTCCTCTACCCGACCGCCGGACGCACAACCACTGCGTTCGAAAGATACAAGGCAAGCGGCCGCCATTATAACAAATGTCTCTTTTTTGACCTGCCCAGAAAATCAAAGGGCAAGGTCCCCTTAAAGGGCCAAGTCAAGCCAAATCATCGAAATTCTCTGTCTCCTTTGGCCAGCTTGCCTTCTACCTTTCCTGCGCAAAGCGAGACCTCTGTCTGTTATGCAGTGTCACGCGACCCTCAGCCCCCGGGGACCTTTGCCGAGACGCAGACAGGCACGGGTGACGGGCTTGGGCAGGAATCACCACCCGTTACTCACCTCTACGAGCCGCGGGTCACCAGTTCTCCCCCCCCATCTAGACTCGCGATCTCATGACGCTCATCCCCACCGTGCACAGGTGCAGCCAACACCCCTGCACGAGGAGCGTCCTACTAACTCCGGATGCTGTTTTATAGTCACATCGTGGCAGGACCATGGGCATGGCTATAATTCTGGGCATATGGCCACACCGGGTTTTGACGCGGGCCATGTCCATACACAAGGACGGTCGACCAACCCCGATCGACCGTCGCAGGTTCCCCTACGGGTACAGGATGTGTTGGGGAGTCGACCTACTGGGCTCCCCACTTGGGCAACATCCGCGGTCCCGTTCCTCCGGGGGAGGATCTACCAGCGGGGCCATGGTTAACCTGGCCTATCCCTCTTGGGGAGGGAACACGGGGCCGCAGCCAATCCAACCCGCACATAGGTGGGTAGGGGGCTTGGCTACCGTGCTCCCTTCCTCACCACCTCCCCCGCCTCCTCGGAGGCCCACACCAAGGATGTGCCTGGAGCTCGGCACGCTCCGGGGGGGGGGGGGGGGGGGGGGGGGGGTTTACGACATACCACGGTCTCTCGATTACACCCCCCCGGTGTCCCAGGTTACCCCGGTCCCTGGGGAGACCCTGCACAGACCCCAGGGCCGCCACAGCCCACCTACCTCCCCAGGGACCAGTGGCTCTATGCCCCGAGAGAGAGACCAGTGGCTTAACTCCCACACACAATCTGAACAGCTCTATGGTCACATGTGGGACCCAGCCTCATCCACCTGGGTTGACCTTGGTCTCCCACCTCGGGCGCTGTCCGATCGGCAGGCTGGGCCCCCCACCCTAGTCTGGCCGCCGAGCAGAGAGAGCCACGAGGGACCCGCCCTCACACACACACACACACACACACACACACACACCCAACGAGGGCGGGGACCCTCATGCACCCGTGCAGTTGCCTCCTGAGGAAGGTCCCTCTCAACCTCCCCAGGAAGACGACCCCCCACAGACTGAGGACGACGAGGAGGATGAACTTTTCTCCTCCTTATACGACGTGTGCACCATTGAACGGTTTTGACCGGACTTGGTGACGAGGGATGTCCCACCATCTAAGATCTCCTGGGCGTTCCCCGAGATCGTCGCCCCCCCCCCCCCCCCCCCCCCTCCCAGCCAGCCCAGCGATCTAAACCCAGGATCATCGCACCTCAGTCCATCACATCCCTTTGGGAGGGTCCAGCTACTCGCACCAGGGGTATGCAAGCCGTCCCCCCGCCAGGGCAAGACCTCTCCCCAGCGCCTAATGCGGCCACCGTCGGCACCCTCCTCGGGGCCCGCAGAAGGCACCCAGTCGCCTCCTTATTTGCAGACAATCCTGCAACCAGGGAGTTTTCATTTTCCCAAGCAGATTGTCACCTGATCCCCAACCGGGCCCCCTACTTTGGGCTCCATCTCCTTTAAGGCCTTAAAGGACTGGGACCGGGTAGCCCAGATGGGCATCCTACACACCACTGTCGGGCACGCCTATCTTGGCATGGTCCTGCAGCGGGCGGAGGGTACTCTGGCCGGCAGATGACGGCACTGTCCCAAGTTCCGAGACACACCAAGAGACGGACTCTCGCATGTTCAGCGATCCTTTTATGCGACACCTGGTTAACAGGATCTCGCATCACCTTTCGGCTGCGGCGGACAGCACAGCCACAAGCCACTTTAATTGCCTGTTGGTAGCGAGAGATGCCGTGCTAGCATGGTCCACTCTCTCCTCAGCGCTCAAGGCGTCCCTGCGGTGCATCCTGGGCCTGGACCAGTCGCTCTTTGGCGACTATTCCACCACTACCATATCACAATCTGTCGAGGAAAGCAAGCAGGCAGCGTCCCTTGTGCCTAGGCCTCTGCAGCCACGCCCTGCTAGGCCCCCTGTGCGTTCCTATCCTGCCTCCGCCAGGCCCAGACCTTATCCCAGGCTGGCACCATCTCACACCGCAGGCCCCGCCAAGCGCCCCCAAAATTCTGCTAGGCCAAAATCGAAACCTCCCCAACAGAATTTTCGGTTTGGACTTTTTAGCATTGAAGAACTTTCCATGGAAGTGTGCCAGTGTGATGATGTCCAATTTGTTTACGCCATTTTGAGTGGACACTTCAGCTTTAGAAAAAAAATGCATAAAACCCATTTTGTTTGCAAAATTATTTTACTTCACAAGACAAACGCATAACACATTACATCAAATCAGCTGCATCCACATTTTTCTGTGAGTTCTTTAATGGATTATCAAAGTCAGTTACCAGCCAACATTTCACCTGTTTCCCAGTATCATGGATGTGCACACATCTTTAAAAACAGTACTCTGCTCGACTGGTGTCATAGTTCAGCAATCCATTTATGTTTACACCATGAGTCAGTTAAAATCATTTGACCTTTGATTCAGAGGTATTCACAGGCTTGACGAAATTGAAACAAAAGCAGCAGCCTCCAAACCAAAAAGCAGTTGTATTCAGAATAATCTCACAAAATAAAAAATCCGAGATCTACATCAAGATGTAATATGAGCTTTAAAATGAGCATCACAACAATGTAATCTTTAGAGGAGTAAAAACTTCTGCAATCACTTGGAACACATACAAGGTCATTGCACCAACATCACAGCTGGAATGGAAAACCACCCAAAAAAAAATGTATCAAATCCTTTAAAACTGAGCAGCATCAACAACCATCACTTTAAGGCTTTCAATGAACTATGTTTTCAATAAAGTAGCACAACAGTTTGTTGGCCAAACTACAGGAGAGGATGGGTTGGGAGAATGTTCATTTTCCAATGGGATTCTTTCTGTTTTCCATCTGTTCTTCTGCGACATTTAAAGGGCATCTTTATCAAAGAGGGACATGACACAACCCAAAAGAGAGAGAAAAAAGCATGCTTTTTAGAAAAAAGAAATGATAGATCAACACTGACATGGGGAAAGACTGGGATTAAATACTGCCTTTTGAGATGCAAAATGCAGCAAAGTGTCACTGGGTGTGTGTGGCCATTGCATCATGTCATTTCAACACACACATTCTAATTCCAATATTGCTTCATCCATGACATATCTCAGACTTCTTTTCAATTTGTTCATGAACAAATATTTATTTTCACCACCAGTGTGAAGTTCAGCTCTCTTTCCAGCTGTGAGAGACTAGATAGATAGAGTCAAACATTATTTCTGACATCAGCATTTTGATTTTTGCTCATAAAACTTGAGCAATCATCACTTTGCATCTGCCAAGCATGAAAACCATTGCTCTTCACAGGTTCAAGCCTAAAATGAGGCAATAATGGTTACATCCCTGATTTCAGCACAAAAAGCACCACCAGACCATTAACTAATGTTGGTCAACAACACCAGACCAGCAACTCTTAACTGAAAGTCCTTTACCATTGTTATGGCACATCAAGAATTATACAATAAAAAGTCATTTTTTAATGCCATCAATGTTAAATCTATGTAAACTGACCCTGTCAACATTTCAAGCTATAACTGTGGGTCTTGAACGCTCGATGCCACTGATGGTGAGGTTCCTCTCAATTTCTGTCTGGGGCTCAAGGTTCAGCTTCTGGCGCACATCCATGCATCGCTTGTCCAACATCAAGGAATTGTTCTTCTCTGCCAGGTCATCATTGATACGATGCAAATTCTTCTGTAGTCCATCCAAGGCATGCCTGTAATATTGGTTTTAGAAAGAACAAAAAAGTTCGATAACGATTTCTGTGGAGGAGGAGAGGGAGGGGAGCTAAATGCAAAGGTCATCATTTCTCTACAAACATTTTTTTTTTTTTAAGTTTCCAGTCACAAAGAAGAAAAAGTGGTCCATACACTGAAAAAAGGGAGCCCATTTTTGAGAAACAAGCCACAGAGCTAACACATATTTGGTTTCTCACGACCAATTATTTGCTCGCTTGAGAACATTGTATTATTTTCTGCTTGAATTTGTATGGATTTACATTCGCTCGGTGTAATAGGTGAGTTGCCAGTTCCACCAGCATGAGAACTCCTCGGTATGCAAGTCAAGAAACACGACTTCCATGGGAACTCCTCGGCATGCAAGTCAAGAAACACGACTTCCATTTATGTAGTTTTGTCACTGGAAGACGGTAATGTGGAAGGTGTGATCAGCTGAACTCTGCCTGCGCATTTAAGTTTCCAAACTTAAAGAAATTCTATAAACAAGAGTATCAGACTATGCTGAAAAATAACTACAATTACATCATAATATTTAGGAAGCAATCACATGCACACTGGGACTTTACCCGAAAAAATTCTTCTGCAATAAATTGTCACTTGCAGCCACTTCCTCTTCTAATTATCACTGCTGTAATGGTTGTTATCATTATACTGAAGATTTATATCTGAAGTCATGTTGTCTGATTATTCCCTTTAAGCAGCACAATTTTACGTTAATCTATGAAATGTCAGAACAAATGGTTATATTTATCTGGTACGTGTGTGTGTGTGTTGTTGGCAATTTCTTTCCCACCGGGAATAAAACCTTTTTTAGAATGATCTGACAAGCTGACAAATTGACACAAGATCGTGCGTATGAATGGAACACAAGAAAAAAAAGGAACAAGTGAATAAACAAATCAATCAGAAAATACATCATGTTACTTCTTGTCTGGCCAGTGAAAATGGCCATATCAGGTTCGTCACAAATGTGAAAAAATACAATTTCAAAAGATAAGTCCAGAACCATTCACATAAAAAGCATGTTAAAAAGATAGAAAAATGTAAATCAATGAAATTATGTTTAACCACCAGACAAATTTTCTTCTTGCTTAAACTTCTGCTGTTGGTGTTACTTAAGTCTTATTTTGGTGATACTTAATTTCCAATTGTATTCCACATAACATTTTAAACATATATTAGTATGCTTTTTTCCCCTTAACATAACTTTCAATGTTAGTGTTAGCACACCACCAAAGAAAACATGGACAAATGAATCACAAGACAAAACATGACGCATTTCGACCTCTTACGTCTTCAGGCAAGACACAAAACAGGACAAAGAAAATGAATGAGTAATCACTTATCTTCATCCATTTCCGCGCAAGAAAGGCGTTGAATTTGGTGGTGCACTAACACTAATATAAAAATTTGTTTAGATTTCTGCCTGCAATTCCCTCACTTTGAAGCTGGATCTTCTTTAACATAATTTCTGTATTCTTGATCATGGAAACCACAATTTACAAACTGTAGCACACAGCCCAATATGTTTCTCAATACACCATCTCTAGATCTTCAAAGCAGAACAGCATATGTGTGTGTCTCTGTGTGCGTGCATGCATGTGTTTTCTTTTTGGTTTTTCTTCAATAAGCAAAAATGTTAAATGGCCAAATAGTCAATTAGCAAAACACACACACACACATTGCCTACATATCAATTTCTCTATTTGTCGATATCTACAAAGAGAGAGAATTCTGTAGAGTTTTCAAATGTTTTAAATGAGTGAAAGTGTATATGCTCTACTCCCTCCCCCCCCCCCCCCCAAACACACACATGCACAAAGATGCACACAAACGCAAATACAAATACACAGTACAAAGTATCACATGTACACACACATTTACACACACATAAGCCCGCACATTAATATAACGCTCACACTGACACAAATGCATACACACATACACATTTGGCTTCTGCATGCACCAAGCACACGCAGTGTTATGTAGGCATGCATGGCGCCCTTATCTGCACCCCAGCCAAGGAAAGTGCCCACACTCTGGGAAGATCTCGCATGGTAACATAACTTCACAGCTAAAATCTGTGTGATCTCTATGGTGTCAGCAAACCGGCAACCCTTCCATTGCTGGTGAAGAAACTCCTGTGAATATATGTTAACTCGAAACAAATGCCTTTGACGACTAGCATTTATGTACTAATACCGCTGAACTGCCATTGCTTTAGAACTATGCTCAACTACCAGCCAATCACTGCATTATTGTGATCAATAAGCAGTGCAATGGCATACCAGAAGTTGGCTATTGATTTCTCATCCTTTACTTCCACTTTTGTAGCAAGGGCTGGCCGTGGGCAACCGTCCAAATGGAAAGTTTGCTGAAACTTCCATCTACTCAAAGAAATTACATGAACAGGGGGAGTTTTGTCTTCTAAACAATACCCATGTCATCAACAGCTGGTGCAACATACGCCATGTGCGCCACCTGAGAGCAAGATTTCAAAACATCTGACAGAGTCAATTATGTGTGTTGCTATACTTTCTGAAGTGAAAAAATTATTCCAACAAATATTGCTGCAGAAACAAATTTCTCTTTAATATAAAAGGATGTAGGTGGTTAGCATCTCTACAAGTGACATATTTCCACACTCCCATCTCTTTCATTTTCCTATTGTTAATATGAGACTTATATAGCGTAGGAAAATTTGATCATTGTACTTCACAATATCTGCCCAATAGTACAGATCTTGTTTAAAAACAAAAAGAATGAAATAAGAAAGAAACAATAAAAAGAAATAACTTCTGATAAAATTGAAACAAAAAAAGCTAAGTACATCTTATGATAAAGTAACAGAGTACAAACAAACTGAAATAAGAACTTGTCAAGGACTGCCTTTTCTTTTTCTTTTTTTTTTTTTTTTTCATCAGCAGCAGGAAACGAGCCTCTTAAAACGCACTTAGCAGACATATAGCCACACAGACACAGATACACTGAAGCACTTGCACACTGTTACCCAAACACCTCTCTCCACTTACAGAGACTGCTTCAGTTTCTCCTCCAAGGCTTTGGTGGTGGCGTCCAGCTGTTTCACCCTCATCAGTCAGCCCATACTGAGGCGCATCACGGCACAGCTCCACACCCGGACGGTAGGTTCGGTTCTCTAAACGTGTCTGTGCCTTCTTCATGGGGTTGATCTTGTTTCGGATGGCCTCCCTCAAGCCACGGATGTCATTCTCCAACTCAGCAATTTCATCCTCGGTCTGGAAAATATGTTTGGAAGGAAATCATAATGTGTTTTTCTTGTGCATTTGTATTACAAAAGCACATAAATAAGTAATTTCAAAAGTTGACAATTTTCTCATGGAGAACTTACAGCAGTGTGTCCCATGTGCTGTACAGCAGTCTTCAGTCTCTATTTTCTAACATCCCTTAGCTGCCAGAGGACTTGTATGCATCCAGTGTTGAATTCTGCAGCATGTAATTTGGATTTCCTTTCTCACTATCCAGCTGAATTCCAATATTGTTTGATGACAGTCCATCTGACCGCAAAGGGCCACATCAGGCCTATTATCTTGTCACAATCACTGTCCGACTATCCAACACTTTTAAAAAGTAACATCAGTACCAAACTACTTTTAACAAAGCACAAGAATTGATTGCATCTCTTGGTGCAAGGTAAACCAGTACCCTTTGTGGAAATAGCTTTTCCCTCCCTGAACTGTGTTGGTCTCAGTATTTCAGGACTTTGTGTGCCACGTTCATCTAACACATGGTCAATGAATTTGAAGTAACACCTCATGTGTTTGTCATCATCAATATGGGCACATGTATTAAATGAGTGTGTGTGTGTGCACACACACATGTGGTGTGTGTGTGTGTGTGTGTGTGTGTAGTTTACTATTCACTTCTAGCATGCAGCATGTGCTGGCAACCAACAAGCACTATTAAATGCAGATATGTGACAGCTGAGCACACTTTCTGTACTCAGAGGTGAAAAGGCTCAGTTCTCTTCCCCCTTTACAAAATTATTCCCAAGAATACAGACAGTCAGCATCTGAGGCAGGAAACATTCATTACAAGGCAATTGAATAGATACAGGTCTATTACTGCAGAAGTGAGAGACCGCAATTACATATCTAGTTGAAATACCTCATCACTTTGCAATATCACATTGGTAAAACAACTGGAATCTCATTTCGATCTGCTGTATGTCTTGTGCAGATGGTCAGGAAACAGATTTCATGATTTAAGATCATTAAAAAATTCAACAAGTATATTTCATGCCAGGATTACAGTGGTTGTTACAAGTTAGTATTCCACTAAAGGACTTGTAAAACTTCAGCAATTTCTCTGAAGCTAACATGCAGCATAACAATCATCCCCAAACAATATTTAGTTAGTGATTTGAAAAAGATGAGAATACATATCAGATTCATACAATGGAGCAAGCATTTTCAGCCTCACAACTAAAAATGAAAAAAAAACCATGCATACAAGATGGTCCTGGACATGGACGTAAATGGGCAGAGTAGGCAGTGTGGGTGTGATGCTATCACGTGGGTATATAAGATGCAATGCATAAAAAAATAAATAAGTATTTTTTTTCAAATGACAAACACCACTCTGCATTCCAAATCCCCCATTTCTTTGGCCCATCATCTATCTTACTTCTGATTCTTGTTTCAAGTAAGTTGTGGGTTGCACTGACACTGGTCGTAAGTATTTGGGCATGGAGCTGAGGGATTCAGTTACCACAACAATGGGCACTGTATCTATAACAATGCACAATGGCACAAAGGTATGAACCAAACTTGGTAAACATACATTCTTCTTTTGCCACAGTAACTCATCTCGTGCTCGTTCCTGCTCATGGATGCGTTTACGGAAGGCATACTCTGTGGCTGTTTTCTGAGCATCAAAGTCATTGGCGGCCTTCTGCAGAGCATGGTGTATGGCCTCTCGCAGTCTGGTCGATGCATCCATCTCAGCATCAGCTCGCTCCTTGTTGTAGCGACTGAAGTCTTCCCACTGCTGAGGGGTGGTGGACTGCCAAGCACACCATAGTGCTACTTCATTGTACAGCAGGCCAGTGACAATGACCCAATGAGATACAAGTTGCACTGCTCAAAACATCCGCCCCTCACTGGACAAGTAACCCTCATAACAGACCTGTGGAAATGCTCTCTCCACTTGTCCCCTGGGCAACCAATTTCTAGTGATCACAGGTCCACCATCCCTTTGGATTTCTCAATAGAACACTCAGAGTGCTGTCTCATCAAGACAAGGCTGTACTGTAAATAAAACATGTTGGTAGCAAGCAGGCATTGTTCTCTGTCAGCATGGAAACGATCTACTTCCTTTTTTCTCCTCACACGTGTTTGCAGAGCATACATAACTGAATTAGTGAACAATTGTCATTCTACTGGCAGTAGCTTCTTCAACTACCTCTGTCTGTACTTAGGGAAGATGTGCAGAAATGTATGAGGAACAAGCAGATTTCTTTTTTTTTTTTCTTAAAATCTAGATGTCCTCAAACAGCGATTTTATTTCCTCTCATTCAAACAATACTGAAGTCACCTAACTCTAAAGTTCACAACCACAAGTGTCCCCCACACCAAGAAACTGCCCATATATCCCTTTCGTTATCATCAACTTTACTCCCAGTTAGTTAATTTCTTCCACAGTCAAAATCAAATTGTGCCCATAAGCCACAAACCTACCCTTTGGGTACTCGCAGGCAGTCAGGTTTAAGCTGATGTGTGCAGAATCGTCAGTGAGATTATATTGATCAATGTCAATGCCCAGAGCGATGTTCTTGTCCTGGAGGTCAGCGCCCACCTGTTGGCGGGCTTCAGGAGAGACACAGCTGCTCAAAGGCCTCCCCAATCTTCTGCTGCAGGTCCTTCTTGATGCCATCGATCACTTCCTTCTCCTGCCACCAACCACCACATGCTCACCCATCACATTTTCTTAGTAACAAACAAGTACCAACAGACTTGTTTACCTGAAAACTGCTAGTGGTGTACTTTTCAACTAAAATGGGCATATTTTCTACAAACTGTGTATGGACATCTTCCAACTTTTTGAGGGGAGAGAATTCTGCTTTTATCTATGGGCATCACATGGCAGAGGAGGGTCTTACAGTACCTACTATTAAAAAAAGATTTCTCCAAATACAAATTACTTTCAAAAATGATTCGTCAGCATACTCTGGCACTCTGGCACAATTCGGGATTTTTTGTTTGTTTGTTTGTTTTTTTTTTTCATTTCACAGCCTGCAGTCCCCATAATTGTCCAACATCATCTAGACACTAATTCACAAGCACGAGGGAGCGAGAGTTGTTACTCTTTGGTAATAGTGCACAAACACAATGTTTACACACTGCAAGTGCAACTACCACTCAAGAACTTTGTCTTGAGATTTATTTTTTTCACTTTTTTCCCAGTTCACTGTCTCAATTGTATTCCTGCCAAACATGTGTACAAGGCATGGCAAATTCAAATAGGTAAACAGGTCTGTAACAACCACAATACTCTGCAGTGTCTGAGAGGATCTACGACAAACTGACAGGATGCTAATGCCATCCCCAGTGAAAAAAAATGCTTACATACCAGCCACTCTGGTGCAGTGGTTAGCACCTCTGGTAGTAGGCTGGAAGGTCCTAGGTTCTAGTCTTATCAGAGGCCTTTGCTGGAATTTTCAGCCGAAGACAGGTGTCACTTAGAGTTCAGTGTGCTATTGGCTAAAATGGGAATACTATGACCACACATTTAGGGATGTGTATCAAGCACAGTCGTCCATTGCAGCACTGATAAACAACATGTACTGAACTGAACATTGCAGGAGTGGGATGAGGTTGGTGGGATGAGCAGTGTGGGTTCACGGACCTAGATTACTCTGTGACACCAACAGTTTCCACAAATCTGACGAGAGATGCAACACTTCTAAATTTGGAGGATTTAAGTGTGATGCTACAGCAAATTCCTGAGGCCAATCCAGTTGCAGGGTTGAAAAGAGCTGAGCTGAACCAACAAGCATGAAATTAATTTTGGAAAAGGCAACTAGGGAACTAAATGATTCAATGATCACATCTATGAGTCCCATACAGCTATGATGAAAACTGATGACAAATGGCCAGGTTAACTGGGGGTGGGGGATGGGGAGGGTGGGTCCTCCATGTTTATGTCAAAACAACCATCCAAAAGATGTTTTGGGCATTAACTGCATCGCAATACCCTGCTATGGCTTCAGTTAAACAGGGTTCGTGTTGTTTCAATGCCATACTCATTCCCACATGGGTTACCTTGTTGAGCTGTTTGTCCACCTCATCCTCCACCACATCAATGCCATGACGACCCTCCCTGATAGTCAGGTTCTCCACCACAGTGTCTGTGGGGATGTTCATTCCCTCCAGAGCGATCTCCGTCTGCTCCTTGCCTCCGACAGGTCAGCAATCTCTTTGTCCAAATCATCGTATGTCTTGTCTAGGATCTCCTTCCACTGTGACCCACCACACAACGTTCAGCCTTTTGGCTGATTAGAGAGGATGGGAAAATGTTAAGTGTGTGTGTGTGTGTGTGTGTGTGTGTGTGTGTGTGTGTGTGTGTGTGTGTGAGTGTGTGTGTGTGTGTGTGTGTGTGTGTGCACGCTGTGCGTGGTGTGTGCGCGTGTGTGCACATGTGTGGGTGTGTGTATGTGTGTACATCTGTGCGTTTACTATTTAACCATTTTGTCCTATTTTCTTAGATTAAGTTCAACTGCGGAGAACACATAAATCTAACTTATGAAATCCAGTCACAGCAAATGACCTGAAGAGTTTGCAGTTGTGCCAGCTGTGCTGAAAGGACAAAGAATAGCAGCACATCAAACTTATCACCAAGTTCACCTGATAAAGTCAGCTGTGGATTCAGTGTTTCAGCATGTACTTCTTATTCAGACATTCCTGAGATTCAAAGATGAGAGACCAAGTACGCTCAGACATGTATCTGGGAAAATGTCATTCTTTCATGCCTTTTTCAAAAGTCAAACACAGAAACATGTGCATGTGAAGTGACCACCTTCACTGACCACAAGACCACCTTAGATGACCTACAAGACCACCATAATTGACCCACAAGGCCAATTTAGTTGACTCACAAGAATTTTTCTGGTTACTGAAATGGTGAATGCCAGCCTGATTTGACTCTTCAAGGGCAATCTATACAAAATTATAACACACTGAATCTGTCCACAATTTCTTGTTCTGAATGAATCAAACTGGTAGCCAGTCCACCAGTCACAAAGTACATTAAAAAGTATTGGTACAAATGCTCAGACCAGATGTTCAATATTACAGCATTCAGACTTTCTACTTCATCAATTGTGGATCAGCATTATCTGAATGAGAAAATATTTATTTTACATCACATTGTTGATAATATTCTTTTTTCCTTTCATTTTGCAATGAAAATCATAGTAGTATGAAATCCTTCAGATTTTTTGTTTTATCTTTCTCTCTCTTTCAAAACTCAAATAGCGAGAGAAAGGATAAGATAGAGAGATAAACTTTAGTATCTCAAAAAGAGAAATACTGCAAGGCACAACAATTACCACAATAGCAAAAAAAAAAAAAAAAAAAAAAAAACACCAAGAATACTGACCATGTACGAAACAAGTTATAAACACATTTCTACCATATCAATAAAACACAAGGTTTAACAATAAACACACACATTACATTTCATTGTACCTTTAAAATGTATACACATTAAGATTACATACTTTAAGATGAAATCAAAGTGAGATGAAAATCAAATGAAATACAACCATGGATGCAGAAACACTATACCCTCCTCAAACACAATCGTCCATATATCCCTACTACTCCACTCCACTCGCCCCCCCCCCCATACACACACACACACACAGAGTAATACACTATTTCAAAAATCACTTGCATATTCACAACTGCACTGGGTTAATTGGAGAAAATGGCATTAAAATATTAAAATATTAAGGATTTGAGTAGTGAACTGATTCAGAGACAAAATAAGAGAGAAGTGATCATTTTTCCTCCTTGGATTTTCAATGTTTTGTAATTGTTTTGTCAGCCTTCAAAAGATCAATAGGTCTAAATGCTTTGTGTCTGTTTTGTGACTTGTTTGTTTGATTCGTTCTGCGACCCATTTATTCTCCTTTAGCACCTTGGAATGAAAGTTTTCTATGTCCTTGATTTTAACCTACAATGTCCAAAAATGACAGGATGCGATTAGGAAGAATTGGGGATAGGAGACTGCCATTTGCCTACAAATAAAACAAACATTCATGCCACATCCTTTTGACGTGTGCAAAATATAACCATACGTTTTAGGCATCTCCTTTATTAAATGATAAGCAAAGACAAAATGATTATTGTGATTATTGTATATTTTACAAGTTTCAACAAATATAATGCAAGGAGCTTGAGAAAAGAATGGCCTGCTATCTTGTTTATTTTTGTTGTGGATTACTTTTTTCACAGGGAAGATAGGAAGATGAATGGAAGGACAGCATGGTCCACTGGCTTGTCACTTACTACAAACAGCTGATGGACATGATTTCATGCTGAACTACACCTGCAAAACTTCCCCTTGTACACATATATCTGGTGGAAACCAAAGTGCTTAAGAAGGTCCTTTTGTTTTCAAACATCTTTAACTGATAAACAAGATCTCCTTGTGTGCTGTATCAATTCCAAATTTCTGTATTAATTTGACTTGCAAAATCTTTCATATGTTTATTCATCACCATTTACTTCAATATTATGTCATAGCTCTCCCCCTTCCTTTCTCTACCCATTGAAGTTTACAGTAATCTGCCTCATTTATCACATCAACAGTGTCCCTTTGCCTTCTTCTTTGAACACAGCCTTTGCACTCCCTCTCAACCCCTTATGTTCTCCTGCTAACCTTAACAAAAAAACACCGACTGTTCACAGTCATACTGATGCAGGCAGTATTGCAGCAGGATGATGATCATGAAGCTGCTTACAAGATTTCTACAAATCTGTTATTGTTACTGTTATTGATGCCTTGGTTCTACCTCTTCTTCCCCCCACTTTTGTTGCCTCATTGCTGAGTGAATGTACATGTTTTGTTCATTCTGCATGCTGATTTTGGGTCGGTATCAGTAAATCATTTCGCTACTGATTGAATTGGTAGTTTCATCATCTGTGTTCAAAAACAACAATACTGTCTTTGTATTCAAAATAACAATACTATCTCCACGAGCTGCTACGGTGAAGTGATTACTGACATCTTTCCTGCATCTCAATGACCACTGTATTCATGGTATACCAAAAACCTATCTGAACACGAAACTGTTCATTACCCATGTCTCCACAAGACACAGACAAAATATTTTCAGATATTTTACTGGTGGGGATGATAAAACACAGAATTTTTTTTTTTTTAAACATTCAACGGTCAACATGAATCACCACTTATTTTCACTTTGAGTTTCCTTTTTCCAATTCCACACTGAAAAATGTCACTAACTGCTGCCTACAAGCACCTCTCCAGAACTTAATTCTTGACTGAATTTGCTCTGTTTTCAAACATTGTAAGCAGGGTCACTGAGCAATTGCCAGCAGCACAAGATTCATTGCCATGATTTCTGTTACTTTAGTGTCCATTTATCTAAAAATTCCTTGACAATAAATAAAATCAGACAAAATCATTCACACACACACACACACACACACACACACACACACACACACACACACACACACACACGCGCGCACGCACACACACACACACACACACACACACACACACACACACACATACACACACACACACACATACACACACAGAGTTCTGACAATGAGTGCACTGAAAAGTTTACAAATCCTAATGGTAAATGTTTATGATCAGGGATAACACTGATGACATCAATTATGATCAAGAATTCACCTTGCGTATCTGATCAATACGATCAGCAAGTCGAACATTGTTAGAGTACTGGTCCCATTTGGTCTGTGTGAGTCTGTCTCATTGCGCAGAAAGCGTCCTTCTTGTCGGGTCTGATGGGAAGCACCTCGCTGTCGCTCAGCATTAGTAGAGATGGAGTAGCCATTTGTGAACCAGTCTGGGGGCTGGAACCGCGTAACGCCTGGGCGCAATTCTGTAGCCATTTTCTATCTGTCTGAAACTGAGCATTGCACACAGAATTTGGAATCGACTTCCTGGGGGAAGCCAGATATGCTAAATGTATTTACCAATGCACCTGTATTAATGGGTGGAATCAGGCACAACCTAATATCTGCAGTATCTTAACATTGCTTACACCTGATAAATATCCCTGTCAGTTGATGTCATAAATAAAATGCTTTTGTCATTTGAAGCCAACTTACAACTGAAACCTTCAGGCAGACAAGAGGAGATGTAATCAATTTTTGGCTGTGTCGATGAATGGGCGACAATGGATTCTGCTCCAATGCAGATTAATTGCATGTCCACCCTCCTCTTTTCACTTTCACATCTCCACCATTCCCTTCTTCTAAGAAGTGAACCCAAGCACAATACTGTCACAGTGAGCCAGGTAGCAAGAGAGAAAAGAATGCTGTTAGCCAGACGTTAATCATCCATCCTGTTCTAGAGTTGGTTCTCAATTTTTTTTTGTGGAAAATTCTTCATTGCAAATCTCTATGGACATATCTAACAGTTTCAATTCTTCTGGTGCCTTATTAACCATTGCCCAAATGCAGCAGGCGAATTCTGAACTTGCCCACCCTGTAATGTGAAATTTTGATCATCCCTGCCCTTCCTCCCACTCTCCCGCCCCCCTTCCTTACCCCCCCCCCCCCTCCTTCCCTAGCCTCGCCCCCTCCCCCTCCCCCTCCCCAACTTTCACCCCTGACAACTGTGCAAAGGCCATTAGAAACTTTAGAACTGATGACCGTTTCCAAGTCTCAACTCCAAAAGGCCCACCTGTGTGGAGACAAAGAGAGTTGTGTTGTAG
This sequence comes from Conus betulinus, assembly GCA_016801955.1. Classification (NCBI taxonomy): domain Eukaryota; kingdom Metazoa; phylum Mollusca; class Gastropoda; order Neogastropoda; family Conidae; genus Conus; species Conus betulinus. The sequence continues at coordinate 1,250,728 of JADBJO010000054.1, read as the reverse complement.
CTCTAAGGTGACCTGCAATGGGTTGCTATCTGTAGAAAGCCAATAGTAATTCATCTTACAATGTACAAGGCCCAGTGGGATTGAGATAATGAAATGTTAAACCAACAGCAGTCATTTTTCTACTTTGCACATACATGCTTTCAATTGTGCAACTATCCCAACTACGTAATTCCCACAATTTTCCTGGTTCTTTAGCATGTGCATGTGCATGTGTGTGTGTGTGTGTGTGTGTGTGTGTGTGTGCAACTCTGAAGAAAGTCTATTTCTGAAATCTAAGATAGCCCAAAACTCATCTGCGCCAGTGACTTTTAGAGTGACTTGCCCAACTGAATGAGTGAGACAGTTACTGTTAACCTCTGTGGTATCTATCATGATCCACCATATCCACGTCAACTGCAGGTCATCATTACTCCTATTCAAAAGGTCAGACAGCTTTATTTTCGAAAACTGTTTCTCTCTGCAACCCAAACAGCAAAACAAGCTGTCTACAAGCATGGTCTAATCTGTGCTGACAAGTTCACCACAAATTTTTAGGTAGCAGAGTGACATGCAAGATGGCTTTTAGTGGGCCATCTTCTGACATCTGAGCTCAGTGGTTCTAATAGAACATTATCGTCTTTACTGGGTTCATCAGCACCTAGGGTGGACCCAATCTGAGAGAAAAAAAATGTTACGTTTCCATGTGAAAACAGACCTGCCAGCTGCATCACGTGCTGATGATCCAACACACAAACTTATGTTCAGGTGAGGAAGGAGGCAGCCCTAATTGTATGGGGTTAGTTATGACCATGGAACCCTGTCCACTTCCTAGATGGTCCTGTGATTATATCATTGTCCCAGGCTGTGTTCCAGATGATGATGTGCTACTTTTCCATCCACACCCCCTGCTGCAGGACAATGGCAATCCTCACACTGTGCAGATTGTAACTGAATTTTTGCAGCAGAACAACATTCTCCTGTTGCCCTGGCTGTGGTTTTTACCTGATCTTGCTCCAACAGAGCATATTTGGGATGAAATGGATTTGAGACTGTTGAAACGAGACCAGCAATCTCACTCATTCAACCGAGTCATGCCTCAGACTGAAGTTTCTGCAAATATGGGTATTATCCATGTGCAGATGCTGCAACACATGCATTCATGCACAAGGATATATTGATATTATTAATTTTGTTTTCTAACACTAGCAAAATTTTTATTTTTATCTTTAGATAGTCCATAAACCCTTGGGGGACGTCTTAGTTTAGCATCCTCCTGTAACTGTCTCACTCTAATCATTAGTACTGTACAGTTTAAAAAAAAAAATATTCTCTAAGCATGAATGAGATCTAGACAAAAGAGGAGGGGGGGGGGGGGGGGGGGGGGGGGGGGGGCCATTTGAAAAAAATCGCAAAATGAATTTTGAAGCAGTGAGTCTTTATAGTTACATGCCAATGTTCCAGTTGCCACCAGTCAGTCCCTGTGCTGTAAGCATTGCCATAGCATGATGGAGGCAGTGCCTGACAAAGAGCTGCTCCTCATGAATCATTCATGAATCCTAGCAACATGCGGTAGTATAAGGCAATGTAGGGATGTTCTTGTTCACCTAATAGCTGATTTTTTATGTTGTGCACACCTCTTCATGTCAGTGTGCCCTAGCGTGCCTTCAATTCAACAAATATGACAAAACAGTTCATTAGCAATCTCTGTAATTTAATGGGATACTGGATTCATAACATTTTTTTTTACTGTCTACAAGCATGGTCTAATCTGTGCTGATAAGTTCATCACCAATTTTAGGTCGCAGGATGACATACCTGTTCTGTGTTCTGTGTGCTCTGTGCTGTCATATCTGCTAAGCGATTTGGTGTCGTAAGCAGCATTCATTTGGACTTATGAGTATGTATTAATTTCATTAAGGAAGCAAGAGTTACCCCACTTGTTTGCTATTTACTGTTTACTGTTTCTTGCCTCCTTTAGCATTTTCCTTTTATTTCAGTCAAATCGAGGTTACCTGTATTTGTTAGTGTTACTGTTCATCCATGTACTTGTCCTTTTATGTTCAAGATTGAAAATGCTGTGCCAGTCTTGAATAAATGGTAATATGTACTGGTTCATTTTTCCAGATCTTGTTGCTATGTGGACTGTGTCGGGTACAGGGTATATAGGCAAGCTTGGAACATGCTTTTTTTTGGGGGATGTTTCCTAGTTTGTTCTGTGTGCTCTGTGCCGCCATATCTGCTAGGCGATTCAGAGTTGTAAGCAGCGTTCCTTTGGAGTTATGGGCATGTACTAATTTCATCACAGGTGCAAGAATTACCCTCCTTGTTTGTTATTTACTGTCAGCCATATTTCTAGCAAATTTATTCAATAGCACTTACTTAATATTTTGTGCAACATTTAAAGCAATCAAGTGGGGTGCAACAGTCCCCTTTACTCTATCTCCTGTTACATTCCATGAGTTTTCCCTCACAGACATTCAACCTCCTTTCATTACCACATGCCTTCAACACATTTCAGCTAGTTTTTTAAAGCTAAATTCAACTGCACAAAATATACTTCCCTTTCAGACGTTTGATTGAAATACTTCTTGCACCACAAATTTATCTTTTACTCTTTCTGATGGGGGTACTTACTGTTTTAACTAATCTGGTTAATTTTCTTGTTAGATTAATTATCAAACTATTTATTTGACACCAACAGATATATATATATATATATATATATATATATATATATGTGTGTGTGTGTGTGTGTGTGTGTGTGTGTGTGTTACTGTGCATAAAACAAGAAACGTATGTTGATTTTTGTTAAAAAGAAGAAAAACAGGAAAAAAAAGAAAAAAAGTTAACAAAAGTTACTACCTCAGTAAAACGTTTAACTGTCTATGACGCAACATACTATCTTGGAGTTCTGTATTTCAAAATCGCCGTGACAGTCACACTCGTGCATTGTTATTGAGTGTCGCGATCAACCCTTTTCTTTACTTTCGACTTTCAGTTTCACTTCGATCTTTCTTTCCATTTATGAAAAATACAAATTTGAAGACAAAATATGGAAATTTTTGTCGCATAGACATTTGCCAATGCTGCTGTACATTTTTATCCGTTGTTCTGTGCTTTGCTTTCACTTTTGTGTAACCGTCTTAGCTTCTTACCTCTTTTGAACTGCATCTGGGATGCGGATGCTGTGGCACGCTATCAGTTGAGTTGCTACCTAGAAAGTTATGATAAAGGCGATTGGATGATTTATTACCGAGAGAACCAATCATTACTCATGTTTTATTTACGCCAAATTGGATCACCGGAAGTTTTGCTTGTGCAAAATCACCAGACGAGCCAGTAGTGCAGAATCACATGTCATGAACGGCTGTTCTAAAATACAAAACAGAACAAAATCTTGAAAGTTTGAATATTAAGATGGACTTCCTCTTGTTTCTTCTTCTTGCTATATTTGCCCCGCCGGTTCATGTAAGTTCTCTCTCTCTCTCTCTCTCTCTCTCTCTCTCTCTCTCTCTCGCCTTACAAAAATGATTACATGCTGTGCCTCTCTCTCTCTCTCTCTCTCTCTCTCTCTCTCTCTCTCTCTGTGTGCGTGCGAGCGTGCGTGTATGTGTGTTCTAAGATATGCACGTACTTTGTGTCTCCTTCCTCTTCATTATTGTTACTCTCATTTTTATTTTCTATTTTGTGCTTGTTAATTATTATTCATATTTTTTGTTTCATTTTCATTTATCTTCTATTATCATTTGATGTTCTTTTATGATTACATGACCGCTTTGCTTGCTCTTTTTTTTTTTTTTTTCTTTACATTAATTGATTTCATTGCATGTTGTAGTCCCTACTCAGGGCGAGGACTGGATGTAAAAAAGCACGTTAGTGCTTATTATCCTCGTAAATAAAGAATTTTGTCTTGTTAAATAAAGAATTTTGTCTTGTCTTGTCTCTCTCTCTCTCTCTCTCTCTCTCTCTCTCTCTGTGCTGCAGACAGCCAACTTCAACAGGATGAAAATTCTACGGAACAAGGAGAATAAGAGGCTTCAAGATGTGAAAAAAGAAGAAAGACAGATCTAACCAGACGCATGATCCCTAGGCTGTTTTGCTGCTTACAGTATGTCTAAACTTTGATCTAGGTCAATACGTGTGGGAGCCAATGCTGACTGTAACACAGTGGTGAGGGGGAGGGGGCAACAGTGTCAAGTCACGCATGCTGTTGCACAGGTAGGCAGATGATGTAGTTCCGCAGTTGGTGTTAACAGAGGTTATTCCAGTCAGCTACTACCCAAAAAAAGAATGAGATTCCAAATTGGTCTGTCCTGGTGACTGCCACATGCGTCGCGGAGCATCTAAGTAAGATGACTGGGATTTGAAAGAGTACTGTTGCTTGTGGGTGATCTGTACACCAGTATAGCAGCAGCACATCAGTAAAGCAGATTGGTTAACGGCAGTGCTTGTCACCACACTGAGGTTTAACGAAACGCTCTGGTACCAAAACCAGGGCAGACTCCTCAGTTGATATAGACAAAAGAGGCACTAGACTATTGCCATATATATATATATACATATATATTCATTGTTGGTTTTTGAGGTGAAGCTCACCAAACATGGATAAGAAACTGCCTAGCTCCCTTGATCTGTAGTCCTTTATGGTAAATCTTATGGCATAATGCTGTATTGGCTCTGTTTGGTGGTGGAGATCGCATACAATTACAGTATATTCTGAAGTGGACCATACAAGAAGGTGTAAGCTGTTCTTTTACTGTGTTGGGAACAATGATGCAAGTTATGTCATAGGAAGCCCAGGGTGGCACTGGCTTTCTTGTTGGTACTTGGGATTTAAGAGTCTCACCTGAAGTCTTCGGATATCATCATTCCAAGACACTGATGGCTAAGCACTAACTTATCTAAGGCTAAGCATTAACTTATTATAAAAGACACTGATGGCTAAGCACTAAGTTATTTAAGGCTAAGCACTAACTTATTTAAGAAGTTGCCAGCTGGCATAAAGTGTAGTTATTGATAAAGCACCGCAAAAAAAAAAAAAAAAAACATAGACAAACGAATCACAAGACAAAACACAACACACATTTTGACCTCTTAGGTCTTCTTCAGGCAAGGTACACAACACTCAAGACAATGAAATGAATGAGCAATCATTTATCTTCATCCGATTCGGCACACAGATAGGCATTGAATGAATTCTCAATAACTTTTAAAATTTGTGTAGATTTCCACCTGCAGTCGCCTCACTTTGCAACTGGCGTAAAGTGGGTCAGTGACACTAGGTAACTACCAACATCAACAATGATGTTGAGCAGGGCCCAGACAGCATTATACCAGCAAGAACCAAGGTTAGGGAGGGGGATGAGGTAGTGGGGGAGAAAAATGAAAGCAAGTAATGCCATTCTTGACAAGAAAGATTCCAAGGATGGTGCTGAGATGATCTTACTCCCCATGTTTTTGGTGAGGTTTGGGAAAGTAGTGTCAGTGCTGGAGACAGTTCTTTTGCCACTTTTTGCGAGACCTCTTTCCTGATAATATACAGATGCCTGGCTTTCATCAGGTCTAGATTTATGAGTAGTTTTCCTACACCTGCTGTGGTGATATGGGTGTGGTCAGAGGTTGGTTGGTCAGGATCCAGTAGAGGCATTAGACGATTAGGCAGTTCTTGAGCTGTGCAGATTTCCCTGATGCTGAAGGCTGGCAGGAACTGGCTGTTCAAAACTCTCTCTCTCTCTCTCTCTCTCTCTCTCTCTCTCTCTCTCTCTCTCTCTCTCTCTCTGTCTCTCAAACTAGTTATAGTGATCACAGTCGACTTACAGCTGACCATTCTGTCACTTTTCTTTGGGATCTGGCAAGTGGAAAGAAAAACCCTAATCTGAAAAAAAGAAGAATTTTGTTAGAGTTCCAAGCCCCTCCCCCCCCCCCCCCCCCCTCCCTCTCTGTCCCCTTCCCCAACCAAAGTGGTTTTATTTGGCAAGCAGCTACTTTTCATTTTTTGCTCAGCTTCAGAACATTTGGACCAGGTGATCCATATACTATCTAGTGTGGTAGCTGTCCCCACCACCCCTTCCACTCCCCATCCTCCACCAACTCCCAAGTTACTTGTCTGCTGGTCATAAGAACTTGGAGTTCCTTGAAACGAAGGTGCCAGTTTTGTTGACCTCCATAGTTACCTGAATCATGAAGCATTCCAATTCTGGATTGTATGTGGGAGGAATCCTCCTTGCCTGCATTGTGTTCTGGGACAGATTTGGGACACCCATTCTGTATGGGAGCATTGTTGTCACATTGGTGGTTGGGGGAAGCTTCTGTCTTGGGGTGTCCATGCTTACCTCTGTCTGTATCTCTCTCTCTCTCTCTTTCTCTTTCTCTACCCCTCCTCCACCCCCCGCCCCCTGTCCCCAGTCCCCCCCCCCCCCCCCCTTCTCTCTTTCTCCCCCCCCACCACCTCCTCTCTCTCTCTCCCTCCCACCCCCTCCGCTTTCTCTCTCTCTTTCTCTCTCATTTTACCTGAAAGAAGTTACATGGCTTGTTAGTTTTTAAACTTTCCTTCTTATGGCTGGGATAGGATGAATATTTGTCGTCTGTCACCCTTGCTTTTGGAAATAAATGATGATGATATGAAATTTCTCTCTGCCTGTTTCGGTCGGCTGGGCTATAAGCAACATTATCTTATCTTATCTCTGCCTGTTTGTCTCTGTCTGTCTGGCTGTCTGTCTGTCTGTCTGTCTGTCTCTCTCTCTCTCTCTCTCTCTCTCTCTCTCTCTCTCTCTCTCTCTCTCTCTCTCTCTCTCCCCCTCCCCCCTTCTCTTTCTCTCTCTCCCCTCTCCCTCCCTCCCCTCCATCCCTGCCTCCTTTTCTCTTCTCTCCCTCCCCCTCTCACCTTCTCTTTCTCTCTCTCCCTCTCTCTCTCTCTCTCTCTCTCCCCCCAATGTACAATACCTACACAGGTCTGTAATTAATAGGTACTTTAATATTTCATAAATGTAGCCCTTGACACAACCATAGAAAATACCACATAACTGAGATGGTTGGGAGCAGGTTACTTTATCATACTGATAAAACAACGTGAAAATTGTTTGTAGGTAGTGTCATAAGAGATGGATTGTCAGAATGTGGTTTATCACCAAAACTAAGTTTACAATGAAAAAATGGACAGGCTGACATGTTCCCATGATCTAATTTTCAACATTCATATTCAGTGCAGTAAGATAAACAGGATTCAGTGTTTGTTGAGGTCACTATGACCAGTGTTGGTGTCGCTGGTCATTTTGCTGTTACTACTGATCCTATCTAGTTCAAACATTTGTTATCTGTTCTTCAGAAATCTTTACTCACTTTAGGGGGAACAAGAAGGTTCTATTTAATTATGGGCTATGTTGCTATACTCTGCTTTTAAATGAAAACTTAGACAAGATACACATGACATGTGGGGCTTGATCTAGTGCATTCTACCTGCTATTTTGTGTTTGTTTCAAGTGCAGTCTGTTGTTTGTTACAGATTTTGTCTGATCTTCTCCAAATTTGACATGGTGACTGTTTAGGATTCTGGGCAAATCAAGATCAAGTTACTTTTGTGCTATAAATTATTAGTAGTTAACATAGTAATGAAACAGTATGGCAAAGTGAAATGATATCAGGATTCCAAGTCAGTCAAACACTCCTCAGTATTGGTTTTCATTTAGATTTATTTAAAACACTGTGTTTTCTGTCAGTTACAATAGTTTACTTTGGAGAGCATTTAATGCGGTGCTTCTGTCAACTAGAATATCTTAGTAAGGAGGCATTTAACACTAAAACTTTCCTTTAACTGGAATACCTTACTTTGGAGAGCATTAGACTGAGGATCCATAGTTTAATCCCAGCTTCAAACACTTCCTTCTCCCCCCCCCCCCCCCCCCCCCCCCCCCCCCCCCCTTGCAGATGATCAATTATCAGTTCATTATCTGTGACAAAGCTTAGAACAACAAAGTTGAAGGTTAGGTTTAGAACAGGCAAAAACTTAACAGCTGGCATGTCAAAAGTTCACGACCTATCTGGAACATTCTGTGCATTCTTTGGCTGCTTGCCATGGCACTGTAATGTCATTCACTCAGTGAGCTGACTTTTCATCTCTTCACTTCAGTCATACATGTATGTCCTTCGATGTGATAAGTAAACTCCAGAAGATAACAAGGGAGACTATTAGTCTCTGTGGTAAACAGCCACATAGATAGCCACGACTACATTTAAGGTCTGTCTTCTGTTTCTTACCCTGTCAACTGGATCTTAAGTTATGGTCTGAGAGCCAGTCTTTTTGTTGAGAGACCAAAGTGGTATACTGTTTAAGGCTTGCACTTAGTCTGCAGGATGAGAAATACAATGTAATGCAGCATGAGTATTCACAGTGTGTACGTCTTGATCTCACTTTGTCCTTGATAATTTTTCCTCCAGGACTGAAGCGGACTATGCATTTAAACCAAGGGCATCAGTGATTGTGCCATCCTGGTGCTGAGAATCATGAAACATTTTGATTTTGTTTCAATGTAAGAGACAATCAACGAAAGAAAACCATGCATTTTGCTTTCATCATCATTGTCAAGAATGATCCATGCATTTTTGTTTACATCTTTACTCTCTTTGACTATGCCCCCCCTCCCCTCCCCACCTCCACCCCAAATTCACTTAGCAGTGCTGGGTAATGTTTACTGCTCTCCAGCTGGAGTCCACACCTGTTACACAGAGGTGTTGTTTCTCTTATGTTTGTTGTACAAAACATACTCAGATAGGATTTATGCAATGAAGGTTTCATAGCGGGATGGAAAGCTTGACTGTGAATTGTAGTTCATGTTAATGCCAACAACAGACCAAACAGTTTGTTGTACTGGTAGCTTGATTTAATGCCGGTGAAAAAGATAACAAGTTTATATCATGACTCCATATTTTTGCTTTTTATATGGTTTTCATTGTATTACTTCAAACTGTGTTTGAGATTTTCATGGACTGTCTTTTTTTTAATATCATTCTGTGTGTTGTGTTTTAATAATAAGAGAAGCTTACAACTGATTAGCATCCTAGTTCCACCCAGCATCCTGAAAGAAGCCAGTCTGGTCAAATATTTGATGGCAGAAATGGACACAAAAGGCTGGTTGTAAGTGTGTGTTTTTCAGGTAGAATTGCACTGGCCGGCCTGCATGCATTATGTCAGCTGTCGACTTTGCTCTCTACCTCTGCAGCTGTCACCTTAAGAATCTCTTCATATTTTTTGTGGCATTTCCTGTGCTAGGCAAAACATCCATATTGGGGTGGTGCCAATGAAAAACAAACCAAGAAAGACCCCTTAGGAGTATTTTGCTCATAACAGACCACCAGGACGCCCATCCAACTACCATAATAACCCCCAGGGATGAGTTCTGACTGGAACCCCTTTGATTGTCTCAGGAGATGTAAAATCGGTTCATCGTTAGCCTTTATACTTTATCACAGGTTGATCTGGGATGTCAGTGTGTCAGGCTGCATTTACTTTGACTTGAGATGCATTGTGGTGTAGTGTGTACAAAAAGCTTCTGAGCTAGTTTAAGGTCTTTGTCTTTATTGTTCTGATCCACAGCTGGTCATTACATAGTGAAATGATTCCTCCCTCTCTCTCTCTCTCTCTCTCTGTATGTCTGTCTGTCTGTCTGTCTCTCTCTCTCTCTCTCTCTCTCTCTCTCTCTCTCTCTCTCTCTCTCTCTCTCTCTCTCTCTAAAAAGAAGAGCATTAATATTGATTGATCAGTTTGGTACTTCTTGATGTTTGCTTTAACTGTTGATGTGACCTTTCTTCACTATGTGTGTCTCTCTGTGTCTTTGTCTCTTTCTCTCGCTGTCTCTTGTCTGTCTGTGTGTCTGTTTGTCTGTCTGTCTCTCTCTCTCTCTCTCTCTCTCTCTCTCTCTCTCTCTCTCTCTCTCTCTCTCTCTCTCTTCTCTCTCTCTCTCTCTCTCTCTCTTCCTTGACCCCCCTACCCTCCACTTCTTTCTTTTGAACACACACATAAACACACACACCCCCTATCTATCTATCAGTCTATCAATCTATTGATCTATCTATCTATGTATCTGTCTGTCTATCTATCTGTCTATCTAACTATCTCTCTATCTGTCTATACAAGATATCACATATACGTTTGTATACATGTGTGTGTGTGCGTGTGTGTGTGTGTGTGTGTGTGTGTGTGTGTGTGTGTGTGTGTGTGTGATACATACACCACATGTTGCAGATGACAATCTGTGACGAGTGTCGCAGTCCAGTGATAGAGCCCTCGGAGGTAGAGCGGTACTGTGATGAGCAGCACCTGAACATGAGTCACCGCTGTTGCCTCAAACTCCTCAGCAGACACTTTCACAGACACTGACATTGTTGGGTAACATGCGCTTTGCTAAATACTATAGATGCTTACTGATATGATCGTTGTATGAGAGTGAAGGTGAATTGGTCTGATCAATTCACATGTCTTTTCAGGTGTTTAGAAAGTTGTGCCAAAAATGTGCACTGAGAATCTGAAACTTTCTTTGGTGTGGACATTGTGTGTATGTGTGTGTGTGTCTGTGTGTGTGCATGCGTGCTGTCAGTCTTCGCTGTGTATTATATGTGTATGACATTGTTGTATGTCAGTGTATACATGTGGTTTGTCATTCTCTGTGTGAATGTGTGAGTGTGTGTGTGTGTGTGTGTGTGTGTGTGTGTGTGTGTGTGTGTGTGTGTGTGTGTGTGCACGTGCGTGTGTGCGTGCGTGCGTGCGTGTGTGTGTGCACGTGAACATGTACATGCTTACACACATAAAACAGTCCTCTAAAGTGTAACGTGTTTGCTCTGTTTGTGTTTTTTAAGTGGCATTGGTGCACAACACAAATGGAATATCTGAATATTTCTGAGGGATGAAAATAATGAAAGCCATTTTGTCTGTGATATTCTGAATTCACTGAATTTCAGCTAGAGTGAAATAAGTGAATAACTGCTTAAAGGTTCTTCTCAGATTGCTAAGAACTATTTGTAGGCATTGATTTTAAGTTGATGACATCTTTTTTAAAAAAGGAATTTTAATGATGTAATCTGATTGTCTGATGTGTATTTATCCTTTTTCTTGGTATGTTCCAGGATTGATTTACGTAACTGCAGTCTTCACACTATAGACGGTCTTTTCAAGAATATTACTTCAGTTGTTGTAATGTAAGGAATGTGATCTGTGTTTTACTTTTCCTCTCACTATCAGTGTCTGTCTTGTCTGTCTTTCTGTCTGTCTTTCTCTGTCTCCATTTCTGTCTCAGTCTCTCTCTGTCACTCTCTCTCTCTCTCTGTCTTTCTCTCTCTCTCTCTGCGTATTTCTGTATCAGTTTCTTGCACACAAATGTCAGTCACATTTCAACTCTTTTTTTCTCTTTTTAAATATCAATAAACTTCCTGTATCATGTCACAAACATAAACATCTGTGATCAATACCCTTGATTGTTTAAAAAACTTATATAAGCTGTTAAATGTGAGTCAGATCGCTTTTCCTACAGACAGTTGTACATGATGAATGAAAATACACATTATGGAATATCTGAAACTGGCATTTTCACACTGTCTCGTGTACCATGTCTCACAATTGCTTGTCACAGTCTTCATGCACTGTTTTGGCCAGTTTTTATGGTAAACACAGTCTAAAGACATTCAGTCCAGCCCAAGTCCCCAACCCCCTGCCCTCATCCGATTCCATCCCCATCCTCCCCTCCACACATACCCCCACCCTCTGGTTCAGTCAGTCAGATCACTGCATAGTCCCGAAGTGTTCGTCTTTCTGCATATTTCACCGTCAGTCTATTGATATTCTGAGATTCTTAATGTTGTAGGTCTCAAAATTGCATGTGTACTGTTATTTTTCTTTTTATACTGTCCTGTCCACACTATCCATATATGTGCATATTCACTGTTAGAAAAAGAAGTTAAGAATCAGAGTAGCATGTCTTGAGCTGCTAAAAAAAAAAAAAAAAAGAAAAGAAATAAAGAATCACAGTGACATGTCTCAAGCTGCTCTCAATTAGCTCTTTAAGTGTTCATAAGTTATCAGCAGGATCCCATGTCCCTTCATCCCCACCCCCACCTTCAGACTCTTTCCCCAAGATATCCCCACTCTCATCACCACCCTTGTTCCTACCAGCCTGTCAGTGGGTGGTGTCACCTGGTCCCACTAGGCCACTATTTCCTAACAGTTCCCTTGCCACCCATTCTTGCTGTTAGGCAAACAGCTTATCTTATCAGTCGTTGTAACAGTGACAGTGTTAGACAAACAGCTTATCTTGTCAGTCATTGTGGCAGTGACAGAAAGCCCCACTGTTTGCTGTCTGTATCTACTTTCCATTGCAAGTGTTTCTGCACAGTCACAGGAGAGTGAATCAAATGTGTTTATGACCTGTGCCAGCAAAAACTCTGTGTGTGTAAGTGCAAGAGAGAGACAGAACGTGTGTTTGTGTGTGCATGTGTGTGTGAGTGTGTGTGTGTGTGTGTGTGTGTGTGTGTGTGTGTGTGTGTGTGTGTGTGTGTGTGTGTGTCCATCTGTCTGTTTGTATGTTCCATGTCTAATATCGTAATGTTCCTTACTATGTGAAGTCTTTTTCCCCCCTTATTTTTGTATTCTTTTTCATCCATGTGTCCTTTCGGCAGCAGTGGTGGCAGTAGGTCACAGAAAGCTTACAGTGTCAGAGAACCTTGAGACATCCCACCAGGGGAGTTCAGTCCTGTTGAATCACAGGGTGGTGTTCAGTGAAGCCTATCTACTGTGCAGGACTCCATCTGCTGTGGATGTTCCCACACTGATAAAAATAAGTGGGTTGTCAAGGAGAGACAGACTGATTGAGAGCCCTAGAACAGAATTTGTTTTGTCAATATATGTTCACATAAACAGGCAGGAAAGCTGAGGAGAGACTAAATTGAACATCACCGTAAGAGCAGAATATAAGGCAAATTTTGTATTCTATACATATCAGTGAGGACAAATGTAAAGCCATAAAGTTTAAGTATGGTTTGGGACTGTGTGACGTTGATAGGCAGTACAGTGCACTGCCTTTTTCCTGCATCAGCTAGGCGATCAAGATACACCTTCAGTATAGGTCAGCAAAGCAGTAGCAGCACTTGCAAAGACACGTACATCCACGAAATTGCGCGCATTGACATTGACCTTGTTAACTGACCTTGACCTACAGCTTTGTCACCTTTCAGTTCAAGCTGGAACCAGAGGTTAAGATTTATTACATTGTTTAGGTGCTAAGCAATATTATGGGGGCGTTGTCTACAGCTATTGCACAGTAGGATTGTGAACTCATCCTTGAATTGTTTTTGGGGACTCTTGAGGCTTACGTGGTGTTCCTAATGGTGAAAAGAGGTGTGAAACACAAGCCAGTATTGACAGTTATGTTTAGCAGACTAATGATTCAAAAATGAAATTTATTTGAGTGTGAAGAATTAGCACATTGATAGCGATAATCCTGCATATAAACATAGATTTGATGGTAGTGTGATCACCATATCTGAGAAAGCTTATCACCCTGCGGAAAATATGCATGGAATGTACTAGTCAAAATATCCGGTAGAAATTTTCTTCCAAAACAAATGTTAAGATTTGATGACAGTACTAGTGGTGCACAGTAAACCCGGTATGTACCCCAAAAAAACAGTCTGTTCAGAAAACTGTTAGAGCTGCCGGAAACTTTTCCTGATCTAAACAACAGCCAAAAGTTGCTGTTTCCAAGAATTACGCACCACTGCTCAGTTATTTTGTAGGGCAGTGGAATAAATACATACTTTTGTAGTGAACATTTCTGATTTTATCAGAAGGGTGGGGGGCTGGAGAGAGACCATCCATGGGAGGCACTCTGCATAAACAAATACATCAGTTAACAGTCCTTTCTGTTTTCTTGCTTTCCGTGTGAGTGAAAACTTTTTTTTCTGTTCTTGCTTTCCATGTGAAAGGCATAGAGAAAGGGAGAGGGACAGAAAGCTGTAAAGTGTATATCCTTTGGGTTAAGAAATGTGTGTGTTATTACATTGTATCAGTTTTTATTACGTGCTAACTTCAGTTTATTTTGTTCCTCATTAAAACACACACACACACACACATACGCAGAGAGAGAGAGACAGTTGCCTGGTCTCTTCCACTCTGTTGATTTCAAGTGTGTGTGTGTGTGCGGGGGGGGTGGGGGGAGCATCCAGTGGAATGAATGTATGTTGGTATTGGTCCAGAAGTCATGGTATGAACTAGTGTGAAAATGCCAGTTTCAAAAGCTGACACAGACCAAGAAAACTGGTTAGAAACTGGTGAAGATTTCTGGGCTGGTACCCAGTTCTAGTGATACATAGAAAACACTGTGCACATTCTGAAAACAACAGTGTAAACTAAGGTGAAACCTTGTGGAGTAGATAAAAGGTTGCTTTACAGTTCTGTTGATACGAGACGCTGTGGTAAGCTCCTTGCGTAACAGTCTTCATCTTCACAAACAGGAGGTGACAATAACTCATGCAGTCCTCTTACCTCAGGCAAAGCAGTCTATGACATGGCATTTGTGAGAGTGCCTGTCCCATGTCACCACTAAATCAGTGACTTGGAGGACAAATGAACAGCACTGGACCCTGTGCTCCTACGTTTACTGTTTGACCCCATGACCCCTTAGTGCCCCCAGCAGTAGAGAGGAGCTGGTTTAAGTTAAACTGTGCACCATAGATATGCTTTTCTTATGTACAATTGGCGTAGAGTTCGCATCAAATTGTTAGTATGTGATTGTTGATATGTCAGAAACGGCGAGTGAGTTCTGTAACGGGCTGTTGAAAATGTATCGCAAATTGTTTTGATTACACACCTGTTTCATAAGATTTTTAAGTAATGTCTGTTTCTTGCAGATCATTGGAGGAAAACCCGTTGAACATAACAGAAGAAGACTTTTATAACTGACACACCTAGACTATCTGTAAGTAGAGTCTACCTTTGTCTACTGTTGTTCAGAGTGAATAATGATGGGTAGAGTTTTCTTAGATTCACATAGTTAGGCTTAGTAGATATAGACTGAAATGTGGAATCTCTTGAGTAGTTACAAAAAAAGAAGTTGCACAAATGGCTTGTGTGTGGGTGTGGGTGTGCGTCTGTGTGCCTGTGTCTGTACCTCTGTGTGTGTGTGTGTGTGTGTGTGTGTGTGTGTGTATGTGCATGCGTGCGTGCATGTGTTTCACTCTGTGTGTGTGTGTGTGTGCGTTGTGTGTGTGTGTGCATGTGTATGTGCGCGTGTATGTGTGTGTGCATGCATGCGTGCATGTGTTTCACTGACTATGTCAAGTGTTTTCAGTCCCAGTTATGAGAATGGTTTGAGTCTGGCAATGTTGGCTGTTTATCTCATTAAATCTCATCCACTTGGAAGCCGTTTTTAACTCCTCCACCGCCCCACCCCCCATCACACTGCCTCCCTCCCCAGCAGGTGGTGTGTGTTTTTTTTTTGTTTTTGTTTTTTTTTGTTTTGTTTTGGGGTTTTTTGCCAATTCATGAATGTTTGAAATGTTGATATTTTATTTTAGGTATATACCTTACCAGTATGGTTTGGCATCTAATTTGTGCGTAGAGCAAGGCTTTTTTTCATTCCCCCCTCCCACTCCCTTCCTCCCTCTTCTTCCGCTTCCCCAGTCCATATGCACCCATAAGTTGTTCAACTCTTATGAGTAATATGTCAGCCAGTTCCATACTCATGATCTTTGACTCCTGCATATTGGATATACATGTGGTTACATAGAATTGATGTTTCTTGATACCAGTATAAATGGCCTTTAGTGTGTTAGTGTGTGTGTGTGTGTGTGTGTGTGTGTGTGTGTGTGTGTGTGTGTGTGTGCTGTCTATATGTTTTGCTTTAATTTTTGAAGATTTGTCCTTGCTAATGGAGGATGATAGTAAGGATAGGACTCAAAGGAGGACAACACTGAGAGGGAGGGAGAGATAGTGGCAAAGATGCAAAGTGATACAAGACTGTATGTAATGGGGAAAATTCTTTTTTTTTAATGTCCTTTTTTCTGTGTGTGTGTGTGTGTGTGTGTGTGTGTGTGTGTGTGTGTGTGTGTGTGTGTGTGTGTGTGTGTGTGTGTGTGTGTGTGAGTGAAAGCGAGTGCATATGTGTGCGTGTGCTAGTGTATGAGGGTGTGTTTGTGTGTCTGTGTAGGATGGTGTGGTGTGGTGTGGTGTAGTGTGTGTGTGTCTGTGTCTGTGTTATTTGTTTGTGTGTGTGTATGTGAGGGTGTGTTCATATAGAAATTTGTGTATTTATGCGTGTGTGTGTGTGTGTGTGTGTGTGTGTGTGTGTGTGTTAATTATGGTCCTTTTCATGAAATGAAAAATGTTGACATTCTGTTTGTAACGTTTTCTTAGATATCAGTACATCCATGGATTAATCTGGCAATAAATTGGTTTCAGTCAGTCAGTGCTTAAATGTGTGTATTTGTGTGGATGTGAGCAAAGATTATTTTCTTAAAGTTATTTCACATCAGAGTCTGACTCTTTCATTGTGACCATTGATGTCTAACATGGTAACATGTTAGAAAAGAAATTTTTTAGAACATGCTCGCTGTTTATCCCAGTACTATTTTACGTTATCATTTTATTTAGTTCCACTATTTGTGGTGTTTGATATTCAAAGAAGATAGATTTAAACCAAACAGTAATATTTCATGTAATTCCATGATCTTGGCTGAGCAGCAGATTCCTACAAAAAGAAATGCTTTGAAAGATTATTCTGCAAGGAATTTGAATCTTTTACACGCAAAAACAGAAGGATCGGGGAGGGAGGGGGGAAGGGGATGATACAATAATATATTTCAACTTTGTGTGCTCATCCAGGTATTTACCAGGAAAAATACAAAGTTGTCCAGGAGGAGATAAATCGTGGAAAACCTCTGTTCACACACCGGACAAGACAACCTGTGAGACACAGATAGATACCTGTGAAACTGAGGAAAATAACGGTTAGTGTTAATGGCTGTCATCAGCTGCCACTCTTTGAACCCTTTGAGCAACGACTTGTAGCATCTGGGACATTGAACTTCATGCAGTATGCTGAACTGTGAATGGCTGAGAACTAGCGTTGTCTGATAAGGAAAACATGATCTTGAGAAAACTGATGTTAATGTTTTTTTTGTGTTTTTTTTTTTACCCCCAAATGAACCTGCTTAGAAGTAAAAAACTTAAGTGCAAATCAAGACCAGGTAATTTCTCTTCATCATGATGGCTTCAAAAGTTGTGGTGATGAAGGTTAAAATGTAGCCATTTTCATGTTTTGTTTGCCTGGTCTAACAAAAGATGCCAGCTTTGTTCTGCTTGACTGCTTTTAGATCAAAATAAAAGAATGGTTTGATTTAACGTTTTGACCATGTTTTCATAGTTGACATACTGACAAAGCCATGAAACACATCTTCAGTTGTCAAATAGCCCAATCATTTATCAAGGCAGAGAGAGGCCATTGTAAGACAGTACCATGCTGGTCTTTATCTTCCTGGCAATCAGATTTTATGTGCTGTGCTAGCTGTCTGAAGAGCAGTGAAGTTTACTCCCAGCTTCGTGGTCAGCACACACAATTCATGCATAGGCCTGTGCACAAAAAGCATGAATACAAACTAAACCACTTTCAAAAAAAAATGCAAGTCCAGGGTCTGTTCATAGACTTTTCACCATATATCAGGATGCAGTAAAAGCACAAGGAAAAATGAACAAACTCAAATGAGCGTTTGTTTAAGACCACTATAGCCTTTCGAACTCCCAACATGTCATACAGGAACATGTGTCAAAGAATACAGGTTGCATCAGAGTAGAGGAACTCCAGGCAGCCACAGTTTGGGGATATGAAAGGAACTGTAACATGTCACACAGAGCACAGACAGAGGTCAAGAAATACAACAGATACATGTTGCTTTCATGGAATTCATGAGGGAACTCCCACATGCCACAGAGAATACAGGGACAGAAGTAAGCAGGTACAAGTTGCCACAGTGTTGTTGATTATATGAAAACAATATGCCAGACCATAAAGCAGAGACAGAAGTAAACAGATGTAGGTTGTCTAACTGTGGGTGGATGGATGTCATGAATTGGAAGCAGGAAAGCAGCTCTCGACTTGATGCACAGAACACTAGGATAGAAGAAAACAAATTACAAATTGCCATAGTGTGGGATATGAAGACATATAAATGGGTGTTCAGTTGTAAATGGTAAACAAGTCCTGTTCATTTTGCTCCTGTTAAAGGCCATCAAAAATTTAATTCAGCAAGAAGTACTTGTCTCTTTGCTTCTTTAGAGGACTGAGAACAGTTTTCTTCTGGTAATGCTGAGAACAGTTTGGGAATTTTACAAGCTAAACGTACGAAAACCATGAATAAATTAGATTTTGATCAAGGTAAAGAAGAGTTTGGATTATCATTACCAAAAAGCAGGATAAAGAATTGCATTTGGAGAGTCATAGTCGGAAGTGAAATACAAAAGAGGATATAACTGTCAGACTTACGGGTTCTGAAAAACCTCAGCACAGAAGAATATTGTTTGGGCCAGCTTTGATCAAAACCTGTTTTTTGCCAAGTGCCTAGCGGTACATCATTCTGCGTGCCAGTGGTCGTGGATCATGCTTCTTTTCTTCAGTATCTCTTTCATTCAAAGGGCATTGCTTTACTATTGATTTTTCAAGTGTGTTTTTCACTGATTATCATGAAGAACAACTATCATGTCATACTAATGATGTTAACAATACTCTGTGCAGGGACATGTCCCTCCCCACAGTCCTACTGCTCTCCTGCTGGCCCTGGACTGGTCAACTGCCTGTGCTCACCTGATTACCATGGATACAAATGCCTGAGAAAGGTAATCACAATGGACTGATACAATTTATCTAGTAGTATTCTGTAACAATGAATTACACAGCACCTCTAGGTTGCTTTGGGGGATGCTTTTAACACAGTAATGAAACTTTTTGTTTCTAAATTCATAGTATGCATAAGCAGAAGATACAGAATGAGAGAAAGTGGAGAGATTTACATGGAGAAAGAAACTGCAGTACACACAATATAATTAGATTGCAAGCCAGTTTATGATAAATGGATTCCTCCATGTATGTGCACAGTTTGTGCATAAGAGAGGAGAGGCCAGGAAAGATGAAAAGGGTGGTGGGAAGGCTGTGACAAAATCCCAAGATGGCTGGCTCATTGCTTGTGTGTTGTTGGTGAAGCTTCTGTTCCAGTGTCTTGTCCTTGTCACTTAACTCATGAAGAATAGTGGATTGCTGTGGATTTGTTCTTTAGATTAATGGTGCAAAAGCCTGTGAAGCCAGAATTATAGTCTTGCTGGAAGTTTTAAGAAGACATGGGGCATTAGCCAGGAGATGCAAATGGTAATGATAATACTGGCAATAATGATAATGAAAAAAAAATGATAGTAATGGTGATAATAATAATACCAAGGTCAGATTAAATGTGATGAAGGCACATGTAAATACGCTTTTAGAACTATGTCTCTGGTTTCATTCTGTTAGGGCTGTCAAAGTGTTCATTTCAGAACACACTTTGTGAGGAACATGTTGACTTTTTCTTCCTCTGACTTGACAGATGTCCTCAGATTCTGTTGTTTGCTAATATGCCATTCATTTCATTTTTGTCTGTCACAATGCATCATAAAGTTGTTCCCTTCTTTTTTTCTTTTCAGGGTACTTTCCCCCTGGTTCCATTTGTGAGTGGGATCTGTGGCAGCACTTTTGTAATGGCTGCTTTCTTGTGGGTTACGCAGCGACGACATGTCAAGAAGCACTCGCCCTGAAGCTGCCGACTTTTTTTTTTTTTTTTTTTTTTTTGTTGTTGTAAATCTTGCCTAATATCTCCTCTCTTGTTTTTCAGCTTTGTCACTCCAAAACACTCAGCCTAATACAAATACATACTCACAAGCCTACCAGATACTTTATCATGCATGGTGAATCACTCCCATGTGAGCGCTAGTTCTTTTAGCATGCAAGCAACTGGTTTACCCTAAAGAATTTAGGGTTGTGGGGAAGGAAACATCCATCCATTTCAAGCATAACCTGAGCAGCAGTAGCAGCGTTCAGGCCCCATAATGACTTCTACAATTACTCCTCATCTGATCTTTCAGAGTTCTTTTTTTTTTTCTGTATGCATAATTTTTTTGTTTTGAACTTCAGAATTGCATACAGGCGGTGCGACTGCCATGTCTTTCCTGATTTGTGACCTTACTGTTATGTATGTCTTTCGTGTCTCTTGTTTTGTGTATCCAGAGCACTCAGCTAACCAGTTATCACAGCAGTAAGGGAATCGGTGTTTCATGTTTTAAGCAAAGTTTCAGGATTTTTGGTTCTACTCCTCAAAATGGAGCTTGTCTAAATAGAATTGTTTTATGAAAAGCGGAAACTCAGGAGTGGCAACCAGTGAAGGTCTGAGGAAGTTTTAGAACTTTGATTTGATAACACCCTTGTCATTGGGAGCAGGGCGAAATCACATTGTGCATGAATGGAAGAGGTCTTCAACCTATACATGAAATTTATTGCAGAAAGTTCATTCAGACTGCCAAAAGTTTGGCTGAATCATGCATAGTGGCGTCAGCTTATGCAAAAATGACTAACTCCAGGATGTGGGGGGGTTCTAATGTGGGGCTTCTAACCTCCAATTTTTTTGTACATTAATTTCCTTTTTTTTTTTTTTTTTTAGGCTCCATCCTCCTTTTTTTTCCCCACCCACGGATGCAGTTAGTTTCTGGGCCAAAAGTAGAAGCCTCCCCTCGCTCAGTATCGCAGCCGTGGATGTTCTTGTGTTACTGTGCCATCACTGTGAGGTGGCTGAACTCAGGGAGCCAGCTCCGTGCTTTCTGTTCAGTACACGATTTGAGTAGTTTCGGCTGTTGAACATTAGTAATCTTCATAATGTATATGGGGCTGCTTGGAATGTGTGCACAATTTTTGCACAAAAAATAGAGTGGCAGTGGAATGTGCATTTTTTTTAAAAAATTTGTATGCATATATGTGAAATTTTATGGATGTTGATTTTATTTCCAAAAATATTTCCTTTTGTGGACGATTTGCCCATGGGCTCTAAAGGACAAAGACTGGAATGCATATACCATACTTTGATATAAATAAAAAAAAAAAAAAAAAGATTTAATAACACTATATGCATACATATACCTGTGCACACACAGTCTAAAATGTGTCGTCCATTGATGTACTTTGAATTGCCAGAAGCATATTTGAATGTGACATTACATCAGTATAATGTATGTAGTTAACATCAGGAATGTTGTCAAAATGACCATTATATAATTTCATTTTCTTAAGTAATGTATTGCAAAGGTGGCTTTCATATTGAGAAAGTCATTTGTTTCAATACTTGCTGATGGTGCTTTCTTGATTGAACCAGACAGGCTATGATGTGAATGCTGAGAGTGGCCGGTTATGTAATACTTCTCTTTTTTACGCAGTGCAATGAACTGATTCTCATCAAGTTTAATGGTGCTTTGTTTTCCACTACACATTCTCAGTAATAGGCAAGTCAGGTGAGTAGCTGGGCCAGTCCACATGACGTTCTAGCAGTTTTGACTGACAAAGCACAGGTTCCCCATAGCATGCACAGCGTTTAGGATCATTGCCTAGCTGTAATATCCAGCCATTTGAATTAAGTGTGTGTTCCCTCTAAGAAGTCGTTCATGGAGAATGTCCACATACAGTTCTTACAACATTATCAATAAATACATTTAGGCATGGCACTTCTTGCTGAAATGACACCAAACATGTGAACTTGGTTGACTTCGGTTGGGCCTCAAACACAGTGATCTCATGTTTTCTTTTGTCCCTATCCTTCCCATGTTGGAAAATGGAATATTCATGTGAATTTTTTTTTCCTTTAAAACAAAAATGTAAATGGATGATTGATGCAGCACAATATATTACTCTGTATTCCATTGAAAGGAATGATAGCATTATTCCTCAATGTTTTCAATAATCTACATGATTTAACTCCTTCAGCGCATTTGTTCTCCACTAACTACAGGCTTTCCTCTAAATATCGTAGCATTTCTTTAGACCCTGGGTCTCTACGCGTGACCAAACAGATTGAGATGTCCCCCATCGGTGATTTGTTGCATCCCAGTTCTATCCCCTCCCACCGACTCATCCTTTCTCTTTACCGTCTACTTCCTCAGAGTTTTTTGTTTATTTTTTTTGGTCAGATACTGTTCATTGATATGTGCACCCCATATCACTAATACCCATGAAAGTTTTTTTCTATCTTATAAGGGTCTGGATATTTGCATGTATGAAATTTCTTTGGGGCTCTTACTGTGTATTCCATTTATTTTTTTCTTAGTACTATCAAGTTTACTCCAGTTCATTTTTTTTTTTCACAGTCACTTCCTTGAATTGAGTTTGACTTGATTCAGAGATGTCCCATCTAATGTGGGCTTTGAGTTTCTGAAAGAAATCAACATTTTTCATCTGATCTAAGATTTTACAGAAGAAAGATTTTTAACAAAATTTCCAGTGTGTTTGTAGGTGTATTTTAAAAGGGGTTGTGTGAATGAGCTTTTTTTTTTTTTTTTGTGACAGACCTGCTGTGGCCCAGTATGGTTGGCTGGGCTGTAAGCAAATTAACCTTACCTTGCCAGTTGACTTGATGTACGGTAAAATATGTGGGACAGGGGAAAAGAAAAAACATTCCAGACATTTTTGCTCTCAACTTACATGTCAGGTAATAGTAATGTAACACATAGCTGACTTGTGTTTATAATGTTTTAATAATAAGGAGGTTGGATGGGTTTTTGTTGTTTGGTTTGGTTTGGTTTGGTTTTTGAACGAATAGTTGTTTCATTTGTATATCTTTCATCTTTGAGATGATCAGTTGGGGTGTGAAGAAACATGAACTTCATCATATAACAGCTGGAGAAGGGGGCGTCTTTTTAACCTTTCTTTAATTTGTTTTTTCAAATGAAATTACTGTTGTAGAATATATCTGACAAAGTGGACATTTTGCTTTTAAATTGATTATGCATTTTTCGTAGTGCTCTTTGAAACGTTACAATTTATGTTGCTAATCCCTTTAAAAGATTTTGAAAATAATGTTTCCCTTTAATTATGCTTACCCTTTCAGTATTTTCCTTAAAATGATCGGAATTGCAGAACTGTGTTGCTAAAATTATGGTTCTGAATCATAATAATGCTGAAATTATGATTGACCATAATCATGAAGCACAAAATTTGAAGTTACTTCTAGATCCTTTGGTAAAGGAAGGGTTAATAAAAAAAAAAAAATGTACTGTGTGTGTGTGTAAGCGGGATATAGTAATTTTTTTGTGTCGGATTAATGTGAGTGTATGTGTGAGAAGGTGTGTGCAAGTTTTGCATCAGACTAATACAAAGACTTGGGTTTTTCCCTAGGTCCATCATTTTTTGTCTTGGTCATGGGGTTTTGTAATCAGTTGGAATTTGGGTATGCTGTGTATTAATATTGGGTGTTGGCTGTGTTTATATTTCTGATTATTTCCATTTTTTTACTACAAGTATTAGAATTGATTTGTTAGTTCTTGGAATTCTATTCCATAGAGAGAGGGGGTGTTTTTGAGTGTGTGGGTGATAAGAAATCCATATGCTAGTTAGCCTTAATCACAACGCATGCACTTACATGTATGCACGCACACACATACATACACACACACACACACACACACACACACACACACACACACACACACACACACACACACACACACACACACACACACACACACACACACACACACACACACACACACACACACACACATATGATGTGTGAATGTACACATGTACAATGGATTGTTTCAGGTGATGTTCTTTTAATTATGCATAAATGTGATAAAAAAACAGAATGTTCCATCAGAATTGATAAATTGAAAACAATTGAAGGTGCATTCTTCGATCAACTGTGCTGCATTCCAGTCATGTGTGCTTATCAGAGAGAGAGAGAGAGAGAATGTTCACTGAGGTCCTTGCTTTTGGCCATTATGAACAGGAAACAGAGGGGAAATTTAACATTCTGTTCAGCCCCCGTTGCATTAGGTATTGGCTTCAGGTTTTGGTTGGAAAGATGTAAACTGTTTGTACACTTGCTAGTTGCTGATGATTTGTTTTTAATTGAATGTGGTCCACTAGGCCCTGTAAGATTTTTTTTTTCAACTATAACAACAAAAGGTAGATCTAGATCGGTACACAGCAGCCTCCTGAATTTTTGAAGAGAAATTGGGTCTTCGTTAAGGGCTTTAGAGGTCAGCATAAGAGAAGAGATGACTTCACAAGAAAAAGTGGACTTTTTTTATGACCTGACCACGCAGCATGGTCAATCCAGTCTTTTGGACTAATATCCTCAGTCCATCATGGGTCCCAAGTGTGCTGATACAACTACTGATGTCCTTGCCCAAACTAGCTTTAAGGTGTAGAGGTTGGATCCAGCTTGAAGGATATGAGCTTGATGCCTGTGCTGGATGCACAGGAGGTGCAAATCGGGAGTGGAGGGAAGGAGGGGGGGACATAACTGAAATCCGTTTATGCCTTCCCCTTACTCGCCCATTTTAAAATGTAAAAACAGAATCAGAGTAGGCATTAACAGTCCAGAAGACGACAAATACTCTGTCATAGAAACATGTCGATAGAAAACTACCTCAGACATACATATTATATATATATTGCATCCTGTCTTAACCAGCTGCAACAACTTTTTTGTGAATGCTTGGCATCACACACACACTCGATTGCCTGTTGCTTGCTCACATGCATGCTCGCATGTGCATGCACACTCACAAACACACACATGCACTGCTCATAACTTTTGGGGAGTGTGTGTTTCTTTCATTAAACGAAAAAAAATTGCTTCTCTCTCTCTGCCCCCACTTCTCCTCACTCTGCCCCTGTTCAACCTTTATGGCCAGGTGTCCATTTGGTACCACCCACTCCACCCCACTCCCATCAAAATCTTTGGCCTCTGTAAACAGTTTTTTTTAAATGGGACCCTCCACAGTTCCTGAAGTCAGTGATCTGCCCCTGGGCACTGACTGACAAATGACTGCTGCCTCCAGAGATGGGTGAGGAGCTGGCAGTTGTTGTCTCACTTTGAGAGAGCTGGGTGAACTGAAGCTCAAGTCAGAGGTCGTTGCTTAACCAATTTTATTTTAACATGAAGCCTTGCTTTGTGGACATCCTCCACAATGTTTTTTGTTTGTTTGTTTGTTTTGTTTTTTTTTATTACTAGCAACATCTAATATTTGTCTCTTAATCTCTCGTCTTTCTCATTAAGACTGCACTGCTGGGTCTAGAATATATATTCTACTCTCAGGGCTTCATGCTTCTGCAAGATCTGACCAAACGGCTACCTTTTTGTACATTTTTTTTTTTTAACTTTACGTGATTTATACCCCAGAAGCAAGCGACAACTCTTGCTAACATATGCGCATGAAATCGCATCAAACTGTATCTGCTTCTTCAACAACAAAGGCCCAGTCACGGGGGGAGGGGGGGGGGACCAGAGAGCATGACTTTGTGCCAAATTGTGGTGATGAATCGGGTTTGAACGTAATTAGTGCAAAACAGAACCTATTTTTACTGTATTTAAGGCAGGGATCTGGGAGAAGCTTCTGCTTTGTGATGGCAGGTAAAAACGAAAACGAATCCTCCCCGCCCCCTCCCCATTCCCATCGCCCCTCCTCTCCATTTTTACACGAATTCGAAATTTTGCACGCAGTTTTTAATGGAACACACGCTCATTTTTTGTTGAAAATACACCGGTAGTGGTTTTAGGGTAAACAGGTCTGAAATATGTAAACTAGGGAGAGTTTAGCACAAAAGCTAAAGTAAAAACTAATGTCATGCCTCCGAAATCACTGCTAAATGGTTAACATAATCAGCACTGGACTTCAGGCGCATAACACCTCTGTGCGCATGGTTTCTGGAATATGACTGAGTGGAAACTGCACACAACAGAGAGTATCTCCTGACATTTTCGTCCCCACTGAAAGCAATGTGAGAATATGAATATTAGATGTCAAAGAAGTGAGGAGAACGGGCAAGTGTGAGGACGGAATACCACTGAACAGGAGAGAGGTTGAGAGCAGGTGACAGGGAGTAGGGGTGATTTCTCAAGTTTCGTACCATTTCTGTCTTTTCCCAAGAAAATCCTATATACTTTCTCGTAAAGCATGCAACTTTTCAGGCTTCGGTCAGAACTCAGGTTTTTTTCGTGGTCTCCAGGGCCATCCTTTGGAGATTTGCATGAATCTGTAGTGGAATGTCCCCCCAACGATCCCAGCGGTCAGGGGAATGACTGTAGAGAAATGTCGGTATGATATATGCAAGATTAAGATGGTCAGTTTCAAGTTCACAATCCAGTCCTTTTTTTTTTCAAATTTAATATGTCGAGGTTTCTGCCAGAATATCTAAACACGCTAGTTTAAAAAAAAAAAAAAGAAAGAAAACCTGTTCGCTCAAATGTTTCGAAAATTACCCTGAAACTTTTGTAGGCATCAAAAACTGTTGCAGTGTGGGACGGCTTGAGCTTACCATTAAACTCAAAACTGTTGGCAAGTCTGGTGGGGTAAAGTCTTCAGCTTCAGGGGGCTTCATTCCCCGACTCCTTGAGGCCTTTGTCCCCGGGCCCGCTTAGGGGTCCGATTGGGCCCTCTTACATTTTTCAGGCTTTATCCCACAAGCTCAGGACAATGTAAAGCAGATAGGCATATAGTTACAAAGTGAGAAAGAATGTCTGGTATGGAAGGGATCCAGAGATGGCAATTTTTTTTGTAAGGCCGGGTACAGGAGGAGGGGGGGGGGGGGGGGGGGGGGGGGGGGGGAGAGACGCAAGCGCTCGTCAATACACGCATGGGCCCAACTTGCCCAATGAACAAAATTCATCTGTTCAGACATGTAGTCCATTTGGTTTCCTATTTAGTGAAATACGTTTTTAATAGCCACCAGTGGGAGAAAAACGGACACAGGTATGCGCTTAGAGGGTATTCGAGGAATATAAACCATTAATTCCTCGTTGCTCTCTAAGGCGTAACTTGTCGACTACATTTCTTTGTCGATTCTTTTATTCTTCTTTCTTACTGCCGCCGGTTTTTTTTTTTTTTTTTTTTTTTTTTTTTTTTTGGGGGGGGGGGGGGGGGGGGGGTGATGTTTTTGTTTTTGCTTCTGATTTGCTGTACTGTGCGTCGGAGACAAAGAGTGTTGTTGTATTCAGCTCTAAATAGCCTAATTCAGCGGCTTGAATGTCAGCGCCTCCAATGATGTGGAAATGCCAGACATGGCCGAATAGACAACAACAACAACAAAAAAAAAAACAGAAGAAGAAGACGAAGATGGATGGATAATCGAGCTTGTCACGGAAGGTAAAAAGAATACAGAAGACGCCCACCACTTAACGTATATCCGGTCTGTCTTCAGACCTCTTTGTAACGAACGTGTTTATGGACGCTCCAGGTTTTATGCCGACACGCTTGACCGAAGACCTGGTTCCTCTGGTCTTGACCTTCCGGAATGCTTGTTCTGACTTGCTGGTCTGGCAGAATGGATGGCAGTTTGATCAATGGGGGGGGGGGGGGGAGGCTTCTCCGATTTATAATCTACAGACATTCATAAACTACGTTTCTTAGGTGTTTTTTGTTGTTGTTGTTAATCATCAGTAACACCTAAAATTGTTCCAATACAATGGGCTGAATTAACTTATCATAGGTAAAGTATGACCCGACTGCAGATGTAAAATATCGTTTATTCTGCAAATATACCATGTGGGCATATGCATTTGGGCTACCGATTCAGCGATATCAAAATAGTTTACAGCCAATTGCAAAGGGTCTGCTTTTGTGAATGTCATGGTACGTTTGCATTACGTTTGTTTGCTTGTAATGCGTCAAAATGTAGCAAATTGTGCTTGACGTTGGGCGTTTTCTTCCTGTCTTCCTCTTATTCTCCTCCCTCTCGTTCTCCTCCTCCTCCTCCAAGACCTAATCCTCCTCCTTCTCTTCCTCCTTCTTCTCAGTTCTTTTCACATGCTCCTCTTCTCTTCAAAACATATGCATACCGGTGTAAACAGCGCATCTTCTCCTTCCACAGTATTTACAACTGAACATATTTTCGCTCTGAAGAAACGGCAATACTAGTTTCTAGGCTCCTTTTTGTTGAGAGTTTGGGTGTAATGATATTTTCAGCTGAGACTCAGACTACCGACAATAAGGTACCAGTGGGCATATCAGAGTCAGTTTTCCGTTCAAGTGATTGCATTTTGTGATCAGTGACGCCGACTTGTTGGCTCGTGTTCTTCTCTGGAATCTGTGGCGAGTGTTACAATGGGAAATTCAATGCTGTAGTAAATCGTCATCATCGTGATATACACTTGTATTCTTGAGGACGCAGAACTGTGTCACGTGTGTACTGATTTCCTGTACATTTGACAGTATGACATACTTCCAGAAACAATGTTTGTGACTGGTTCGAAAGCTAAAACTGGACCCGATTTCTGGTGACTTGTTCCGAATCGTTGTCTGCGTTAGTTTGCAGCACTGGCACGGTAGCTCAAGAAAAAAAATAAGATGAATACATGCATTGTTGATCAAAGCAGATATGAATAGTACACATATACAACTTAGTAACATGCCTGGGTAAAACAGTATCCAAAACGGATGAAATGTAGGATATCGTCCCATTATATGACGAAAACTGTCAAGAATCTCTCTGTCTCTCTCTTTTGTACATGTATGTCACAGTATTCTATCCAATGCGAGTGTGTTTGAGCAGGTTGTGAATGTGTGTGTGAGCGTGGGCATTCAATGGACCCGATGCGCGAGCAACACGTATGAACACTTTTCATATACGGATGGGTAAAATCATGTTCGTCCAATACCTTATAAAACCTTCTGTGTGTGTGTGTGTGTGTGCGCGCGCGTGCGTGCGTACGTGTTTTTTTTATTTCTTCAAAGGGTGACTTAATCCGCTTTCATCTTGCGTCACAGATTGCACGAAGACCAGCTGATCGTGCAAACCTAACACACAATTAGCCACAAAATCGCACAGCGTCTAGATAAGACCTAGACCTAGGTTCAAAACTACTATCTTGAAATGACCGACTTTCCTGTCTGCTATACTGTAACCTAAACAGGACACGCTATCTGACACAGGTGACAGATAACCCAGAGATCTCATGGAATACAAATCTCAACGATCCACCAATGTGATCCATCAAGCAAGCGATGAGTTTAGCTCGAAGCCACCAAATCTTTCCATGGCCGAACGGCTTAAAGCCTTGGCAACGGAAGTACGTCACCGCGACAAATGTGGAGAGGTTGACGTTTTCAGCAGAGTGGTAAGCCCCCCTATACGTGCAGACCACGGCCAAGCACGTAAAAGTCACTGACGTTGTGACAGCCAGACTTGCCCAAAGGTCTAATTCACCTATCGGGACGCATAAGGCTGATCGAATTGTCTGTTTAAAATAAATAAATAAATAAATAAAAAAAAAACAACCAAACAAAAATCTTGGGGAAATTGGTCGGGGATGTGGTACTTGAAGATTTCTGACGTGTGTGTGTGTGTGTGTGTGTGTGAGCGTGTGTGCATGCGTGCGTTCTTCTTCAATTTAACGTCTATCCACGTTAAGTGATATTAGACAATGCGTGCGTGCGTGCGTGTGTGTGTGTGTGTGTGTGATGTCAAAGCAAGATAAGACAGAAGCATTTTATTTAAACAAACCAACACAGAAAGTATAAGTGTGATGAAGTTTACGATACCCTATAATTTGTCGCAGTTCCTAGTCCACACACACCCCACGACACTTGGATCGAAGTGGTTTTGGTGTAGTAAATGAAGATAGAATGTCTCCTCTCTCTCTCTCTCTCTCTCTCTCTCTCTCTCTCTCTCTCTCCCCGACGTCCGTTTGTTTCAAATATCTTCTGTCACGTTCATGACTGTCCCTACTCACACCTTTCGACATTCCTACCCTGAGCCATTACACTTTCCCCATCCCCTCTCCATCCTGCCCCCTCCTCACCCCAATACCCGACTCTTTGTCTGCAGGGACTCGTAACTAGTACTGAGAGGCAGATAGAAACACAGATACACTCACAGAGACACTTGACACTTTGATATTTTATTGTCATTACCAAAGAGGTCTTTTGACAAGGGGGGGGGGGGGGGGGGTAACAGAACAATGACATTTCACTCTTCCATTCCTGCAAACAAATGGTACACATTCATTTCTAGTATGTATCAATCAAAGGTGAATAAAAACAAATAAATTCATAACATTTTCTTATGTCCTCACGCGCAGGAGTAATGCAATAAGGTTATACAAAAAAAAAAAAAAAAAAAAAAATCTTAAGACTGACTCGACCATCCACTCAATCAAATGATGACATTGTATGTTACTGATCTCTTCCACATGCGATGAATGATATTATTCATTCAGATATCTCTTAATGAAATATGGTAGGGTCTACACTCAAAGAGAGAGAGAGAGAGAGAGAGAGAGAGAGAGACGGCAATGGAGTCAAATCAGAACAAAGAGGCTCGGAGACAGTGTGCGATATTTCTTTTTTGTTGTTGTTTGGTTGGGTTTTAACATAAAATGATTTATAAGCGCGCGTGTAGCCTAAGAGAGAGAGACAGAGAGAGAGAGAGAGAGAGAGAGAGAGAGCAGTCATTGTTTATGTAAATGGCTCCACAGATCGATATTCT
>JADBJO010000054.1:1195000-1215000 GCA_016801955.1 Conus betulinus | reverse complement strand
ACGAGTTTTACGACTTGTTCTTATGCTGAAGCGGCAAGATCCCTCCTCACCCCCGTAGGCTACCCCCAAATCATCAACAACAGGCGCAGGGCTGGTGAAGCAGGAAAACAAAAGTAAAAAAAAAGATATTAAAGCATAAGAAAATGAAAAAAAAAAAAAAAAAAAACAACCGAGTCCGCAGTCAGTGACGTAAAACGAAAGAATGACGTCAAACTGCAACTCAATGGAAGGGAGGACAAGAAAAAGAAAGAAACTCAAGATGTTGCTCTGGTCATGATTTTACATGATTGAAGAGACTGGGTCTGTCGTACGACTTCGAAACTATTGAAAAAAGCTGTCACCATCATCGATTTAAAACCAACACTCAAAACAGCTCTCCTCGGTAAAAAGATCAGTAGACGCTATAGTAATCCATTCTTCTTCTTCTTCCTCTTCTTCTTCTTAAATGTCCGCCTGCGACCAATTGACTCTGACACTAAAAAAAAAAAATTGTTGCGGCGTGAATAACGTAAAAAGCAAGGATCCCAGAAATCTCTAGTCATGACTTCGCTGAATCCATAAAAGCAATATTTTTTATTGTCACCGAAAATCCTACGGTCCAGCGTATTAGTGTGTAAAATCGCTGCTGTGGGTAACCCAAACCATGAAGTCAAAAGAGAGCTGTTTGCTCTTACGAGTTCGGGGCTCTTTGTTTCACATGTGTCCTTTGTTAACCACGCCAGTCTGCAACCGAACACCCGGACACTCAGGGACGACCTTCACCCGACCCGGAGAGGAGCCAGCGTGCTTGCCGGCAACGTTGGGGAGACATGTCCGTCAGCTGTTGTGGGACAACACCGAAGAAGACAAGGAGACACACCGTGCTTCATCCTCCCTGAGGATTTTTATTCTATCCAAGACAACTGGATCGATCTTTTTGTCAAGAGAGGGGCGCATTGAGGAACTATTACGATGCTCTGAGAGACTGGCGATAGATCTAGTTCTAACAGGACTGTGTAGATTTGCTGTTAATTCAGCGTAATCGTGTTTGACCGTTTCATAAGCTTTCAAAAACCACCACAGTTATGCCAAACGCTGTCTTGAAGACTCTCTCTCTCTCTCTCTCTCTCTCTCTCTCTCTCTCTCTCTCTCTCTCTCACACACACACACACACACACACACACACACACACGCCTTTTGGCTATACTCTAGAGACAATCGCTCATTTATCCTTGTGCGTTTATGTGTGTATGTGTGTGTGTTTCTTTTATTTCTTCTTCGTAAGGGTCCCCCCCCCCCCCTCCCCCCCCTAGTTAATCTGGTATTCTTGTATTCGTAATATTCAAACGTGGCTGATACATCTCTCAAATTTTTACAGTGGAACGCCAGATCGGTGCTGACAAATGAGTCCCTGTTAATTCAACATCTGGCTAATCATCAATACCATATCTTCATTTTGCAGTCACTGAACGTGTGCAAATGAAGGGAAAAAAAATGCCTAGTTTATCCCATTTTGTTTATCCACTTGTACATAATTGACTTCTGAGTCAAAAGAAAAAAAATCAACACTGCTGTTTATATCAGATCTGCCAAATTTGTATTCATGCTCAGCAAGTGTGAAATTTAATAGCACATTATTCTCAATATTGTCTGTGTATTTTCCAAAAAAGGCCCGAATGACACAAAAACACAGAACGGTTACATGTTCGAGAAAACACTAATGAAAAATGGCTTCTTGCTGGTGATTTTAATGCCCACTCTCCATTTTGGGGAAAGGTTGTTCTTCCATAGCTAACAATCGTTTTGTTGAAAACGTGGTCGACTCCGTATTGTGCTCGTTAAATGATGGAAGTATAACTAGAATTCCAGATATTCCGTCTCACAGAGCAAGCGCTATATCCTTGTCTTTGATTTCAACCCAGTTAGCCCTTGTCTTCCTATACAATTTGCGTACAGGACTGTCTTCTTCATCTGCAAATAGCTGTTTGAGTCTGACTTTCCGGCACCCTTCCATGACGTCTATTTTAAGTTGGTTGTAGTGCAGCGTTCGAGGGGTTTGACAGAATTTGGGCCCAAAGGCTGATAGTTCCTTCTGTACTGGTGTCAGATCATGATTTGACAAATGTATTACCACGTTTGGAGGCGATTCTGGGTTCAAGCTGTTATGTGTGTCGGTTAGAGTCTGTCTGCACTTGAGTCTTCTACATTTGCGTTTGGTCACTATATTCTTAAGTTTGAACAATTTCATACATTGAGCGCTGGAAGTCAGATTCTACCTGTGATAGTACTTGGTAAGTGTTTCTAAATATCGTGCAGAATGTTCACACACACACACACACACACACACACACACACACACACACACACACACCACAGCCTATATATATATCCAGAACAAAAATACAAGGACAACAAGCTGATGTGGTTATGATCGAAATTGTCGGCTTGTTTTGAGACTTTTCTGTATCTCTCCAACATATTGTGCATCAGTGCACATGTCACAGAACAGAAGGTTGATGATGTTACTTGTCTCGCATGCCATTTTGTTGCGGGGGCCCGAACACCTCTCCTGTTCTGGACGATCTGAACGATGTGGATTCCACAAGGTGGTGGACCTGGCATAACACACACACTTCTTTCCACATTTGTAGGATCCAGGACAGTCGTCAACAAGAGCTGGTAGGCAGGAGGGCATGAGCATAGTCCTCAAGGAGTGGCAGTTCCTTTCTGCCACTAAAGGAGGCTGAGGGACTGTTTTTTTCATCCTCTTGCTGTTGGTGATGAGGTTCTGATGTAGCTTTCGTGTCCAGGATCTCAATGGTAGGTTGGCAGGGCGAGATTCTGACGCTTGTTTTGGGCTTATACTGGAGCGCCTCTTGTCGGGGATCCCGTCTGACTTTTTCTGCTGCTGTTCCAACAACGTTCAGGTTGTAGTCACATGCCTATAAGGGTTTGGACATTTCCCGGACCCTTCCTTCAAACATGGCATCATCTGAGCACAGCCTCCTAAATCTCAGGAACTGGCTGAATGGAATTCTCCTGTGTACATGTGCAGGATGGCATGACTGCAGAGTAAGATAACAATATACATCAGTGGGCTTTGTGTACAGATCTGTTTGAAGGAATCCATCCTTGAGGGAAATAGCTATATCCAGGAATGGAATGCTGCATGATAACAATTAAAATGTGAACTTGATGGTTCGGTGGAACGAGTTAATTTGATCCATAAACTGTTCCAATTCGTCTTCTGATTTCACCCACAGGACAAAAATGTCATCTATGACATGTTTCCGTAAATGATCAGGGATAGAAACAGGACTGGAGGCTAATAGTTGTTCTACCACGCCATAAGCAGATTTGCAACTACCAGGGGTAAGTGGGGGTACCCATCGCTTGCCAAAGATTTGGTGGTAATTGTCATCAAAGCGAAATACGTTATTTTCCAACACATGATCTGCCATTCGCACATCTCTCTGTGGCTGGTGGTATATCTGTATTGCTGTGGTTATCCAGGAAAAATAGTAATGCTGTTCTGAGGTCATCGGCGATATTGGTGTACAGGCTAACAATCTCAATTTTCACTAACCTCGTGTTCTAATTGAATGGACCATATGGTTCCACTGTTGGATAATGCGGAGCATGTGTGTGGAATCCTGAATATAGTTGGGAAGGTTGGTGACAAAAGGTTGTAGCCAGCTATCTACCAGCTTGAAGATCTTTTCTGTTGGTCCATTAATTTTATTGAGACGATCGGTCTTCCTGGACGGCTGACTGGATGTTTGTGTATCTTGGACAGGGTATAGAAACGGTGGCAGGTAACCTGAGAAGGCTCCGTCTCTGCCCATTTTAGTGTGGTTTTATCAATGTATCTTGAATCGTATATTTCCTTCAAGATCTGGTTGGATTTCTTGGCGATGTCGCGTGTTGGATCTTTAGACAGCTTCATGTAGTGATTTACTTGGTCAGTTGCTGTTAGGCCTCATTCAAATAGTCCTGTGCATTTTGTATGATAACTTTGCGTCCCATTTCTGCTTCTATGATTCGTATTTTCCGGCTGTGTACCATTTCTTTGAGCTCTTTCAGGGCTTGTCTTTCTTCATGTTTCAGGTTGTCTTTTGGGGTGCTTGAGTTCGTGAACAAGTGGACACGACTCTGTAGTATCTGGCAGAAACGGTCTAGAGAGCGATCACGTCCTGAGGGTGGGCACCATCCTGTTTGTAGAATGTAGGAACTTCAGAGTCCTCAGCGTCTGACTCGGCAGCATAAAAGTATTCCTGTAGTCGCACTTGTTTGCATCCCTCTCCAACATTCAAGTACAGTTGCTGTTTATCTAGTGAGCGAGAGGTGGAGCAGGAGTTAGGTCCTAAAGGTAAAACTTTCAATTGTGCTTCAGATAAATAGTTGTCTGAAAAATTTTATAACACTTTTGGTAAAGTCTTCAATGTTATCTTCACCAGATGAATTAGTTTCACTCCAAGTTATGTTTTGACGCCGAGTTTTATGAGAGCTACTCCTTTGCTGAGCGTTGTTTTTGCCAGCTTCTTTAAAGAAAAAAAAACAACTTTTTTTCTCTTGCGAATTGCATGAGGAAGATTGCACTCAGCTTTATGGATTTGCAGAATGGCTTCCAATTCTTCATAGTCAGTATTTTGTTGTAAATCATAGAGGATTCATGAATTTGTGATGTTTCCTCAGTGATTAACGTCTGCCAACACGCACACACACACACACACACACACACACACACACACACACACATAATAGTCCCAAAAATCGCTGGCACCGCACACATCCGGAGTCTTCAGAGAAGATGGAATAATTAAGAACAACAAAGAAAACTCATTAGGAAGCTATAGATCAATTACTGTAAATAATTTCGGCTCCTCTGCGAAGTTCACGTCACTTCTGTAGAAACGTAGTTCTAGCACTACGCCAATGTTCAAAAAGACGTCAACTCTCTCTCTCTCTCTCTCTCTCTCTCTCTCTCTCTCTCTCTCTTACATGTTTAAGTACACATCACATCCGAAACACATTCATTCGCCCAGTCTTCACCATGAAGTGGAGATCCTTGAGTTGTGACCATTGAAAATTGTGCCAAAGTTACACTGGTACCAAATCTCCTCGCAAAGTAGTTCTTCATCATCATCATCTGCAGAGTCAAATGCAGTGATCTTGAGGAAGGGAGGAGGTTCTTGTCTTTTGGATGGGGAATCTGATTCACATGGGCAGCATATCTACACTTCTTGGTTTTCCCCAGATTGATGTCCGACTTGTGATTGGCCCAACGGAGTTTTAAATTGTTGGTAGAGCCCACATACACCTCGGTTTCATGGATAGAGCAGGAGATGGCATACAACACTCTTGGTGTCGTGCAAGTGATGTGTTTGAAGATGTGGATTATTCTGCCATCGAACAAAGACCTCAGACTCATGGTAATAATGGCATGTTTGCATGTATCACAACGGTCTTAGCAAGAGAAGAAGCCAGGTTCTTCCTTAGGACCATGCTGTCGGAATTTTGGGGGAGAAAGTGGGCTTGTAAATTTCCCCAAGTGGTTCTGCCTTTTCCAGGTTCGAAAATAATTTTGAATTGTTTAAACTTATCGAACAAAATGGTACATTTATTCCATTTTTTATAGTGTTTAGTTTTTCCCAAACCCCTTTGCATGTCTTTATGATTATAAACTACATTAACACAAATTTTAATTAAATGTTAGCGAACCGCCAAGAAAAACGTGGACAAATGAGTCACAAGACAAAACACGACGCGTTTCAACCTCTTAGATCTTCTTCAGGCGAGACACAAAAAATATGACTATGAAAATGAACGAGTTTATCACTTACCTTGATCTCTTCAGCGCAAGGTTGGCGTTGAATGAAAACGAGCTTTGTCTTTATTTAAAAAAAAAAAAAAAAAAAAAAGGGGGGGGGGGGGGGGGGGCGGGGTAGGGGATAACCAATTCAAAAACTATGTAACTGATAAGAAATTGTTTTAAAATACAAGAAAAACTTCAAATGATGGCTATTTGTGGAGAATAAAAGTATATAACACGCAAAGGTCCGAAAAATACACAGCAATATTGCGTGATGATTTTGCTTGATGTGGCCAGTTCATGACACACACCTGGTAAAAGTACACGTAAGGGATTAATATACAGACGGCCAGTCCATTGAAGCGTTGAAGGGGTTGAACCATCCGTGTTGAGGAAAGGCAGGGTAGGCCTGGTATCGAAGGCGTGGTGGTACTGGTCGGGCTGCTTTCTTGGGTCTTTTCCAGAGCAGATCCCTGGGGTGCCATCCCACGTTCCCTGCCAGTAAACTGGATCCCTTCTGGGTGAGGTGTAGGCCGTCTCGAAGATGGTGAGGCTTGATTTTGCCGTTACCAACAAGGGAAATGTTATCCACGTCAAACAGCTCAGCGGCAATGATGGCATCGTACATCATCATCATGGCCTATTACCCCTCCTGGCGTACAGGCCACCAACCAGGACCTCCAGGCATCTCTCTATCCTGGGCTCTTTTCTCCAGCTGGTTCCAAGTCATCCCCATGTTCCTGATGTCTGCTTCCAGGACCCTGCGCCAGGTGTTCCTTGGCCAATCTCTTTTTCGTTTTCCTTGGGGGTTCCATGTTTGGGCTTGTCTGGTGGTGTTGCTTGCAGGCTTCCGCAGCGTATGTCCAATCCAGCCCCAAACGACGTTTCTTTATTTCCTGTTCTGCGGGCAGCTGGTTTGTTATCTCTCAGAGCTCGTTGTTGTTGATGGTGTCTTGCCATCGGATACGGAGAATCCTGCGCAGGCAGTTGTTGATGAACACCTGCACTTTCTTGGTGGTGGCAACTGTATTTCTCCAGGTTTCCGCTCCATACAATAGAACTGCTTTGATGTTGGTGTTGAAGATCCGGGCATTGTACAACCCACGCTTTACTTCCAACCTGTCGTCTCGCACTGTGGTCATCTTGCTCACAATGAAATTCGTTTGGGGACATTTTTTAGCGGCATCTTTCAGAGCATTTGCAAATTAATGCTTTACACTCTTTTTCAACATCAGCTGACTGCAAGTCATTGATGCCGCAGTGGATGACCACGGCTTCCGGTTGAGTTGTTTTGGAAATACTAATGTTCTGTTGTTGTTGAGTCATATTTACTGTGCAGCTGCGTTGTTTATGTGCACAGAAATGATGAGATAGCCCCAGCCGTTTTTCTTTCTCGCCATTCATTAACGAGTCGTGGAATATTGTCACTTGAGGAAGTTGTCCGTTTTCTTCTTTTTTTTTTTTTCTTCTCGGACCGCAATTCTTGATGTTCTGTAGTTTTGACGTCATCTTGGTCTTTGTGTTTTGGTGGGTCCCTTGCCACTGCGGTATTACGGGCAATGAGATAGCGGACAGATAAGCAAAGAAAGCGTTAAATGATCCTGTCCAATAAATAAGTTTGTAAAGAAACGTTGGCAAGATGATTGGAGTTTGGAATCGGAAAACAAACTCCATGAGATATTGCCAGACTTGTCCGAATGGTTATCTTCGGTTTGCAAAACCAGGAGAGAAGAATATGTTTTAAGTAGACTGCATATTGGACCTAGTTATCTCACTCAATCTTCCCTTTTAAAGGGAGAAGATCGCCCCCATTGTTTTGCATGCGATTGCGTATACACTCTTAAGCATGTGTTGACTGAGTGTCATGGAAATATTTTGATAAGATGTCACTTGCTGATCTTTTTAGAAATGTGCAAGGTGTCTGTGATATTTCATTTTTTAAGAGATGTGAACATTTTTTTAATAAGATTTTTTTTTAATTTTTTTTTTTTTTTTATTTTACATTTTAAGGTTGCAGATTGCATATGTGTTTGTATAACTCGAGTCATGTAATGACCCTCAGTGTATAGCTCTGATGTCACAAGAAGTCGGTAATAACGCAAAAATCATTTCTGAATACAAGGACCGTTCAGTTTGCATTTATAGACAAAACTACCATGTTGGCACGCATGGAAATGATAAACATGACCGGTTCCTCTCATTCAAAAGTAATTTCGAAGCAGAGAAGATATCAAAATTGTAACAAATAAATGGCATGAACGTAGCTCAACAAAATTTCGAACTAGAATGCTCGATCTTAAAGCAAACCAAAAATGGTTCGAGAAATCACATATTTTGTGTTTGATTGTCCCGCATACCGCAACATACGTACAGGTCGTACAATTTTCAGTAAATCAGTTGCTTAAAGAACAGATTTAGTACAGACTGTTTCGAGAGAAAAATGAAAAAAAATGAATTAGAATTTGTAAACTATATCGCAGAAGTTAGCACTATTCACAAAAAAGACATCACGAATGAAGAAGATAGCCACTTGCTTAAACGTACCTCGGGTCTGTAGTTATCACTGAATGTTCATAACCTGATAGTCGAAGTCAATGAGCTATTATGTTTGTGTGTGTGTGCGAGCGCGCGTGTGGAGAGAGAGAGAGAGAGAGAGAGAGAGAGAGAGAGAGAGATTCGTTGACCTTTGTTTCTAACAGCCATATGTACTGGAGTGTTTGTAACTTCACAAGGGAACGGGTTTTTTTTTTTTTTTTGTTTGTGTGGTGGCGTTTTTTTTTTTTTTGTGTGTGTGTGTGTGTGTGTGTGTGTGTGTGTGTGTGTGTGTGTGTGTGTGTTTTTTTGTTGTTAGTTTCCTTTTCAGTCGCTGTTATGCGCCGCTTTTACCAGATATTACTCATAATACCCCTTTGCTTTTAGAGATTTTTGCTTGCTAATAGCAATCAAATTGTCAGTGTCAATGTGTCCCACCACCCACTCCCCCAGTTTCTTAGCTTTCTTTCACGTAATAATCACATGATTTTTTTTTTTCTTCTTTTTTCTACTTTCTTAATTAAGTGGTGTGGTGCTCACATAGATACTTTCTGACCCCCAAAAATGTCCAAAAGAAAAGCTAAAAGAAATAATCGAAGAAGAAGACAGACATTAATATAGAGAAGTCATATCAACTTTTGGTTTTGTAGTTGCTTCTGCTGTATTTGAGGTTTTTCCTCTCTCTCTCTCTCTCTCTCTCTCTCTCTCTCTCTCTCTCTCTCTCTCTCTCTCTCTCTCTCTCACACACACACACACACACACACACACACACACACACACACACACACACACACACACACTCTGTCTCTCTCTCTCTCTCTCTAATCCTGTGCATTATGTGTGGGGTTTTTTTTTTGTAAGTGGACTCGTGATCACACAGGTACTTTCCGCACAAAGAAATCTAAAACAAAACAAAACTTTGAGGGAACAAAGAAGAGGAGGAATACAGACATAAACACAGACAAGTCATGTCAACTGTTTGTTTGTTTGTTGTGTTGCTGTTGTTGTTGTTGTTGTCCCCCCTCTCTTCTCTCCCCCCCTCTCTCTCTCTCTCTCTCTCTCTCTTTGTGTACGTGTTTTAGAACAGCAGTTTCAGAACATATTTTCTTTCTTGAATTTCCTTTTTCGATAAAAAGTATGTGTGTGGAATTGTAATAAAACGATTGTGGGAGTGGTTACGTGCAAAGAAGCAGGGACAAACATTGTGGGAGTGATGCCAGTGACAGAACATACAGTAGATGGGTCATCATGACTCATTAAAAAAAATAAATAAATAAATAAATAAAAAAAAAAAAAAAAAACGAATTAGAAGTCACCACAGAAATGTCATTTGCATCTTTTACGGCCAAAGTGAAAGTATATTCTTGAAATAACATTTGTGAAGAAGACAGACGGAGGTCTGTCGAAAGCTCCAAGTAAGTGCTTTTCCTAGCTGAGTGACCTGTTTAAATCTGGTAGTCGTTATAACATTTGTGTAGTGTCACGGAACATTATTTGGTGCAGCTGAGAAAAAAAGAAAACAAACAAACAAACACACACACGTTTCTGAAATTGTTTTTAGTGGATTAATCTCTCTCTCTCTCTCCCACCCCCCCCCCCACCCCCCCCCACCCCACCTTCGCCCGCCGCCCACAACACCCCTCCCTGCTTCAGAGTTCCAGAACTGGCGTTGTTTTCGTTGTGTGATGAAAAAGGCTGTTCTGTTTTTTCCCCTCTGGAGTCAGAATAACAAGTTGTTGTAATGACCACGTTAATGTTTTGCAATGGCCCTGGTCATGTGTTGTGATCCTGCTTATGAGTAGTGATGCAGTCGAGCGGACACCGCCTTGGTGTGCCAGCGCAGTCTAGCGTGAAATGACATTCTGAATACACTGGACTTTTGAAACCTATATGACAACATGTTGGCTTCAAAAATGCCTCCTTTCTATTGCGTAATTATTATGCACCTATGAGAGAGAGAGGAGAGAGAGAGAGAGAGAGAGAGAGAGAGAGGCGCTAAGGTATACCATAATCTGTTCTTCCGGACATTGAAGATCTCCAAGCTAGAAGACAACATCGTCGTAGGGTTGTTCCTGAAGTATTTTCGCCATGCCGGTTGTTTGTTTGTTGTTTTTTGTTGTTGAAGACGGAGAACCTGACACAGGTCTAGCTGTCGTCTGCAACCGGTGGTTCTGTCGGATCTTCATCCCAGTCCTCTACAGTACCCGGTGATTCAACGATGAAAGACATTCACACTGTTCTTCATGACTTGAAGCGTGATTTGTATGAGTTGGGGTTACAGACATACGCGCAGGACCGCTTGAGGATGTGGCTTCGTTGGGGAAGGAAAGGAAGGACTTGGAACTCGAATAATAATGTTTTTAAAGATCAAATTGAAATCTTGTGTAAGGGAGTGGAAACGTTGAGCGAAAAAACTGACTACCTACATGTAGGAACTACAGAAATGTTGTGTAAATGAGTGGAACATTAGAACGAAACATTGACCATCTATAGTTACGATCTAAAGAAACTCGGAGTGGACGAGTAGAAATACGAAAGTGAAAAATGAATGACTGACAGGGACATTCTAAACAAAAAGACTATTATCTTTTGTAGAATACCAAGACGTGACAACGAAATTTAGAGGAGAGTGTGAAAAGGCTTGTAAAAGATGTGACGTTAAGTAAATTTAAACTGCCCAAGAGCGTCGAGTTAGACAGACCTTATTGTTTGAGGAGGAACCAAGCAAACTATAGTATGATTAAAAGGGGACTTTACACTGACAAATAGCGTGTTCTGTGTGCTAGACACAGACTGCTGGGACAATGTTCTCCTATACTAAGTTAACCTTTACCGTACTTCCTGGCTCTTCCATGAACCAGTGACTCGATAAAAACATCATATCTTGTGAACCGATAGGGGTATACTCATGAAATCTTAAGAGTTTCTCAACGATCTTAACAGCCGTTGGTCACAGAAATTTCATGTATGGGCACTAGCAATTATCAGCGTAATTAGTCGCGGTTCCCCCAGGTCCTATATATTTTAATGAGTTGCACATGACCCACGCCATCAGGTGAGGAATAAGTTGCTGAACCACCCTTCATCAGGTGTGGGTCTTACAAGACCCATGCGATCTGAATAGGGATAAGCAATAGGAAAAGCCTCTACAAAATGTGTGGGTCTTGGGCGACCCGCGCGATCGGGTCCGTGTAGTCAAAAACGTCATCTGGTAAATTTTAATAAGTCATCTGCGATATTTTTTTTTCCTCCAAGGGTGAGGGAAGTTAGAAGGAACCTGGTTCCACATATAAAGGATACCCGAAAAGACAGCAAAAGAACTTCCACAGTCTTTGGTCGTTTAATCACAAAAACAGTGAGCAGTTTTGTTTGGATAGTGACCAAAGGCTGGAACAAATGGCATGATAATCCAGCCGACTTAATTGTAAAGACGATATACAGCACATTCCCGTCGGTGTTTCGTCGGGAACAGACAAATCCCAGTCACCACCTTGTCTGAATTCTGCACACACTTGCTTTCATGCACACACACACACACACACACACACACACACACACACACACACACACACACACACACACACACACTCCCTTGTGAATCGCCGAATCGTGAAACAGCGAGTGGCACGGTAGCCGTGTTGTCACTAACTTCTGGCACCGGTGTACATTTAAGCTGTTAAAATCGCCTGTGATCTCACGATATTGGATCGACTCAGGCACTTCGTGACAGTTTGACGGAGACTCGCAACAAATTATTGATGACCGTACATAGGCCTACAACATGAATGACGAAGACGATGAATTTTCCAATCCGATCCTCTGTGTGTGTGTCTGTGTGCGTGTGCGTGCGTGCATGTATGTGTGTGAGTGTGCGCACGCGCGCTCGCACGCTTTTTCGCCTACCGTGCCATGTTAGGGTGGCCTTCAGCACGCCGCTAATTCAAGGCGCGTGTCCGAAGCCACACCTGTCTTGTCCCGTCGCTGCCCTGGCA
Source organism: Conus betulinus (assembly GCA_016801955.1). NCBI lineage: Eukaryota > Metazoa > Mollusca > Gastropoda > Neogastropoda > Conidae > Conus > Conus betulinus. The sequence continues at coordinate 1,202,685 of JADBJO010000054.1, read as the reverse complement.
CCGTCACCGGCACCGGCAATCTTCTGGAAGCAGTCAGTATCAAGTCACCATGAGGCAACCTACCGGAGGACGCACTGCACGGCTGCCGAGTCACTTCAGTGATGCTTTTTTGATCCAGCGAACGCAGGAAAATACCTGCTGAGCACCATACTGACGACAATAATTAGGTTCGTAGGTCTTTAGTCGCGAAGCCTGCGTGAGTGAGCGTTTCTTTCCGGCTGGCGCCATCACGTCCGTCTGAGGGCAATATCCACGAATTTACCAGTAACGGTGATCCCACCACGAACTCTCCAATGGCATGACGCGGGAAGGAAGTCTTGTTAAGATCACCATTAGTGCCAGGCATGAGGGGCTATAGAATTCAAGACTTCTTACGCTGACCAGCGAGGGTTAAGATGATGAAGGTGATGCTGTAATGTTTCATTCTAGTCCCTGCCTGCATGATACAGCTGTATTCTTCGCTTACTTTCTTAACTATAAGCTCTCTCTACTGTGCTTCAAACCCTTTCAAAGTTTGGGGTCCTCCCTGCCTTGCCGATCTTCTCCATCTCAACACTCGATCAGAACAGTCGCGCACCTCATCTGATGATGCATCTCCTGATCACCCCTCGCTTTCGCACCAAGACTGTTGCCTAACATCCATTTTCTCTCTCAGGCCCCCCCTCTCCATTTTCCTGCCTTATCCTCATGGAATAAAATCCTTCTCCTGCTCCGCGGTTTCTATTTTCTGACATTCTTCCAATCCTCTCTTAAAACTATTCTCTTCACGTCCTGATGCAGGTCTCTTTATCTCCCTTTATCACCTGCTTCTGCTTCCTTAGTTGTTTGTGTGTGTGTGTGTGTGTGTGTGTGTGTGTGTGTGTGTGTGTGTGTGTGTGTGTGTGTGTGTGTGTGTGTGAGTGAGTGAGGGTGTGAATCAATTTTCGCATGATTGTATTTTTGTCATCTGTATTTTCTTTTTTCTGCTTCTGCTTCTCTTAGTGTGTGTGTGTGTGTGTGTGTGTGTGTGTGTGTGTGTGTGTGTGTGTGTGAATCAGTTTTCGCATGATTGTATTTTTGTCATCTGTATTTTCTTTTTCGTTGTTGTAAGCGCTTAGGGCTTATTCAACATTAACCACCATAAATATGCGTCATTATTATTACTATCATATTATTATTATTATTATTATCATCATCATCATCATTATTATTATTATTTATATCATTATCATTATTACTATTGTCATCGTTATTATTACTGTTAAATGAAAAGGAATTACGCACTTTAAATTTTGTTGTCCTTAGCTTCGGGATTTAAGATGTGAATATACTCCTTTGATATCCTGTGAAGCCATTGGTTTTTTTTTTTTTTTTTTTTCTTTAGCTACTGTGCACTTACAGCAAAATAAAATGGAGTGTTAAAAGATATGCCTACACTTATGTAAGGTTGTTAAGAGGCTCAAGGCTATACTCACTTGAATGAATTCAGCTAACATAGTCAAGTTGTACATGTATTTAGCTTACCCGCAGGCATCTTGTAGTTAAACTGTGCTTACATAATGCTGCCTTGTTGCATAAACTATTATTGCTATACTGTACCCCTACCAAAAGGGTCTCTGGCCTAAACTGAATAAAATGTGTGTGTGTGTGTGTGTGTGTGTGTGTGTGTGTGTGTGTGTGTGTGTGTGTGTGTGTGTGTGCGAGCGCGCGCGTGCGTGTGTGTGTGTGTGTGTGTGTGTGTGTGTGTGTGTTGGAGGGGGGGGGGGGGGGGGGGGGGGTTATAACTCATTTAGATAAGCATAGCTAAAAAACAAAAAAAACAAAGTGTGCGTGCGTAGTTGCGTGCGTGTGTGTGCGTGCGCGCGCGCGCACTAGGCCTATGACTAATTCAAATAAGCATGGCTTAAAACAAAAACTTAAATAAATGTTAGCGAACCGCCTGCAGTCGTCTCACTTTGCAACTAAATTAAAACAAAAAACAAACAAACATCGATACGCCAATTTTTACCTTGTGCACAGGTACAGCACTTTTGGGCAGGGAGTAGTTGGATCCTTTCGACTGTTTGTCCGGATAACAGTTCCAAAACAGTTCGGCTGACCGTCGTCAAATTGCGCAGAATTGTTTGTCGGGTCAGTATCTAGACATGATCAAACATTTGAAGACTTTGAATACAAAACTGCCAATACATTATTAGAACATATCCGCGTAAATAACAAACGATAGCGTTCGCAGTGTCTGTTTTTTTCTACTTTATTTTCCTTCCTTTTTTTTTTTTTTTTTGGTTTTTTTTGTTACTTGTTTCTATCTGTTTGTTATTTGTTGTCGTTTGTTTTGCTTGCTTGTACTTGTTTTCATTTTTTGCGCCCTTGTCTCTAACCGTGTCTTTGTTGATTTTGTTTTGCCCTCGCGGGGATATTGTGTGATAGAACACCAGAAATGGGCGAAGCAGGGAGTTACACGCAGTTTGGGTGGTGAGAGCGAGACAAAACCCGAACAGGCTGATAGGCCAGAACAATGATACTGGGCGAGCCATGTAGGGTCAAATGCTTTTTTTTGCCTGCAGCCCCGAAGACGACTACGGAGGCCACGTCAGAACGGAAAAGTATTCAAAATCACAACTGCAAACACAGTTCGAGATCTCACGTTTAACACCAAACGAAATCATTCCTTAAAAGTACGAGGGGTTTTCCAAAGGTCTTGTCAGTTCGGCTACGTTTCTGCTTTGTAAATACTTAACTCGCACTAATATTAGCTCTGCAAATATGCACAACATCAAAATGACGACTTAGCTAATATGATAGTTTCACGCCATTGACACTACTGACGCTACTAATAAAACTTTGTACAAAATGATAGCGTACTCAAGAACACGGTCTTCGGTCTTCGTAAATCAACAGATCAGCCTTAGTCTACAGCCATTCACACACACACACACACACACACACACACACACACACACACACACACACTCAAACATACACGCGCGCGCGCGCGCGCGCACACACACACACACACACACACACACACACACACACTCACGCACACACGCACACACACACACGCGCGTACGCACGCACACACACACACACTCGCGCTCGCACACACGCATGCACGCACATGGGAACGGACCAACATTGCCCCCTGCACAGATTTTCACAGGTCGTAAATGTCCCAGGGTCCACTCTCCGCGTCCCGGATGGTCGCAGCCCAAATGTCTGAACCCATGCGTTTCACGTTTCAGCGAATCCGAAGGACGAGGAGGCGAGTGGAGAGTGGGTCCGTGATCTTTGTCTGGAACGACCTGAGGTTCCATTCCACTGTCCTGTGTCCCCAGGCATCACGAGGACAGTCACTGAAAAGGAGCAATGAGGAGACCGTCAATTGATCGACTTACAGCTGTCAGCAGTGTACGGACATTAATCAGTCAAATAAGAACACCCCCACCCCCCCCCACCCCACCCCACCTCACTCCTCCGTCCCCTGTCTCTCCAGTCGTCCTCCAAAGCAGTTCATGACGCGTATCAGGTCAATGCCAGGACAGCTCGTACTACCCGACCTCAGGCAATCCATTAGCTATTCTCCTTCTTAGCTTGGCGCCTACAAAAAGTGTGAGGCTGTCCATACTCGCTTTACACGGACTCAGAGCTTCTTGAGAACTTGAGCCAATAATAAGTACTTTTTTTTCCTCGACGCGGAACATGATTATGACCATCACAACAGTTTCAAACAGAAGCACATGATTTAAATTCTTCCTCCAAAAATTATAAAGATTTTGTTCATCTCACGTCATGAATTACAAAACATCTTGCCCGGTATCCTTATGACCTTCTCTCTCTCTCTCTCTCTCTCTCTCTCTCTCTTTTAAAAAAAAAAACACAAAAACGTCATGTCATGTTCGTTAACATTTTCGTAACTGTAACGGAACGCAACAATCTTCACCCCACATGAAAAATGGCCAAGATCACCTTTTCGCAGATGCGAACTCAAACATCTCCCGACCAAAATTTAGGTAACTGTTTTACCACCATAATAAAACTGTACCTTTACATAACAATGAAGATCAAGCCCAAGAGACTGTGATGATGTGCCCGTTTAAAGCTACGATTTTTAGTGCACAGAATGCTAGTAATTCGTAGTGAAACGAAAGGGCAGAAGCAGTACTTTAAACGTCTGTAGATTTTTATTTCTAAAAACAACATTACATGTATCATAATTGGTTCTAAGTCTTGTTGAACAGAACGAAGACGGAAGGTCAGAAGACAGACAGACAGACAGTAAGGGTTAACAGTATGGGTGAAGACAGGAGCGAGCAAACAGCAATAGGAAAAAAAATAATAGAAAACAATCGGAACACAGTGCCTGTCTGCTGGTAGTCAATGACACGGAGAGGTGGAGGTCTGGGCGGTGTCTGGGGTGGGATGAGGATTGATAGGCAACGAATATTGTTGATGCCTATGTAAAGTACTGAACGGAATGAACAACGGATTCGTGTTACCAGTTTCATTTCAGCAATGTTCTACTCTCTCTCTCTCTCTCTCTCTCTCTCTCTCTCTCTCTCTCTCTCTCTCTCTCTCTCTCTCTCTCATTGTTCTTGTCTCTTCTTTCCTTCATTTTTCCCCCACTTCTCCCCCTCTCTGCTCCCCCCCCCCCCCCCCCCCCTCCCCGTTGTTCTTTTCTCAACAGTCACAAACAGCCTTAGTGAAGCAAAATCTAATGGGGGAAAAGGGGAGGGGTGGAGGTAGCAAGAGAACAAACATTGAAAAAAAAAAAAAAAAAAAAAAGAAAAAAAAAAAAAAGCATGTGCAATCGTGGTGCGCGGTGAGGCTGAAACTTGTGTTCTCTGTACGCGGTAAACCGTTTTCATTGACCAGCTTTGACCACAGAACTGGACACCCGCGGGTCAGTTCTGGCTGGAGGTCGGCCAACAGGGATGGCCAAAGTGGCACCCAGTGCGGCCTGGGATTATCTGGCAGAGGGCGCTGCGAGGGTGGGCCGGAGTGGATGGGGGAGTGGGGTGGGGTGGGGTGGGGAGCAGCTATCGATCGAAAGAAACCAATATTAATCTTTTGGGGCGTTGGTCAGTGGGTGGAACGGATCGAGGGGTTGGAGATGGCAGGATTGCTTGCGTTCTCTCCTTGCTTGAGTTGCTGCTTCAGAAAGGTATTGAGATTCCACGCCTTGATATTTGGCGCTGACCAGTAGTGAAGTGAAAGAAAACCGTAGGTAAACTAGACCTGCCGGGACTGCCCTCGTCCACACTACCTCCCCTCCACCCACCACCACCTCTCTCTCTCTCTCTCTCTCTCTCTCTCTCTCTCTCTCTCTCTCACACACACACACACACACACACACACACACACACACACACACACCACCACCACCACCACCACCACTACACCACCACCACCACCACCACTACACCACCGCTACCACCACCTCTGAAAGAAAACAATGCACAAAACACTATTGGTACCTACACCACCTCCCTTTCCCCCTCCCCCCCCCTCTCTCTCTCTCTCTCTCTCTCTCTCTCTCTCTCTCTCTCTCTCTCTCCGACGCCGCACTCCCTTTGCCACCAGTGGCCGGTGTAAAAATGCCCGCCGGTGCCAATAAGGGTGGGATTAACGTCACGTCCTATCAACCGGAAGGTTCTCGGAGGGCCAGTTGTTCCTAGGCCCAGCACCCACGGGGAGTCGTGACAATGCCCGCCTCCCACGCACCCTTTTAGAGCGTGACAGGGGCGACGTATCTTTCGAAATAAATACCGCACCGGTGTCCCCCGCATAAAGATACAATTCCTAGCCCGTCTCACGACAGACTCGGTTCATACGACTGCCTGGATGTCCACCGATCTCCGGCACCGTCAACTAGACTAGCCGCTGTGCAGTTCTGTAGGTTCAAAATGCGATTCCTAATCAGCGGAGCGAATAATCAACATGGTATGCCGTTTTATCTTACTGTGTGAAGGGTGTACGGCTTCAGACTCTTATTAGGACCAAATCAGAACACGTTTACAGCGCCATACTTGGTGGTTTTCTGTGAAGACACCAGCCAACATCGTGAAGTGAACTGAATGCGTTGGTGAATTCTTCACAGGTGTCTTTCTTCACGGTCACGTGAATAAACCGATAATCAGCTTACCCGTTAAACATTTTGCAGGTTTTTGTGTTCAGTCTCGTCACTGTGCTAGGTGTGGTGTCTGTACTTCTGGAACATCATCGATTTTGACCTACACACGTGTCGGATAGCTTTTCTTTTTTCTTCAATCATCCATACTGACCAATATATCGTGATTTTTTTTTTTTTTGTTGTGTAACTACGTTGTGGGGAGACCAATTTCTTACATTCTGAAATTTCCTGTCAATATCTCTCTCCAAGCAGTGTCAACACGGCAATCACTCTCTGCTTCAAGGCATGGTGTCGACATTTATTTCAGCAGCTTACAGCTGAGTCCACGCTACATCGCGCGATCAATTCGAGCTTCTGTTGACGTCATCACTTCCACGGGCGTCTGAAAATTGACACACGAGCACGCGAATGGACAATCCCACTTGTACAGAGAGAAACTCGAATGACGAGCTGAAAACTGCACACGCCGCTTGCAAGCGAGTGTGATCGCTACCTTTATACAGACTTAAAACTGCAGAAGCACGACTGTCCTGATAATATCGCTGCAGGAACATACCTTTGGAACTGTAAGTGACACGGGACAATTGAAACACACAGGCTCTGAAATAATCCAAACTCCTTCATAAATTATCAAGCGATTGAATAATGCCACACAGTTGGTCATTTTTTGTGGAATAACAAAGGGAACTGGATCGATTCAGATCGGGGTGTGTGTGTGGAAATACGCCTTGCAGCTGGTTAACTGGCCCAATTCACTTGTACGTTATCAGCAGCCCACACGCATCCTTTTGAATTCAGGAAACAGCTGAATCTTTTGAGGTTCCTTTTGTTTTTTGTTTTTGTTTTTGTTTTCTATTTAAATCGAGATTCTGCCAGTCGGTGATGAAGTGACGGCTTACATAGTCTGTAACAACCAAAACGAAAGAGAAGAGCATCTATTCAGTGTTCGTGATAACGTACAAAAACCAGCAGTTATGTCCAATTCGCGAGAGTCCGTGTCCAGATCTTCTCTGACGGCAGCGGGCCATAAGAACCTTCATTGCCGGAGCGTGTTGAAGCACGAGCTGGAATCGATCGACAAGGAAAGAGAGCACCTGCTGCACAACATTCGCCACGACGCCAAACAGTTCAGGCAACAATTCCAAGATCATTCGGCTTCCTCTGGGACGCGACCCAACTCGGCGCGCGCCAGCCCCCCCTCGACACGCCAGTGGGAGCGCCAAATCCCGGGATCAGCACGTAAAAAGTCTTCAGCCACTGGCGGCCGGAGTCGAGAGGCACAGCGTGCTCACGGCGAACAAGTGTCGGCAACAGAGACAGGCAGCAACACACCGCCACCAGGAAATTCTGCGCCCGGAAAAGATGCCATGGACCCGAGTCACCTCCCCCAGATCATCGTGAGCGACGCCACTGAACAGGCCGTGGGAGGGCGCCCGACGTCTGCACGGCAGAAACGAGGCAACAGACAGCGGTCCGCCAGCCCCGGATCCCCGGGCCATCAGGCTCCGACGTGGGCTCCGACACGGGTTCTCCTCTGTCGCAGTCGCTCAACCTCCCATCCAGCCGCCTCCGCAGT
>JADBJO010000054.1:1175000-1190000 GCA_016801955.1 Conus betulinus | reverse complement strand
TTGACGCGGGGGAAACGACTGATTGTCGCCCCAGCAGGCAGCTCTTCAGTCGGCTTTACCCTAGTAGGCAGCCCACTGTGGACAGGAAAGTGTAATTTGTAACATGCTGAAAGCTTGGTCTCAACTTGAGGATAGGCGCAGTGTAAGCACCTTTAACAAAAATCAACATCATCTAACGGTAAACCCAGTGCCAATGTGGTGCAGCGCACCTGGTACCTATTCTCCACGCTTCACTTTCCCATAATTTCCCATTATCGAAGAGTCCAGTTCGCCCGCGCAAGTACGCTTTCTACCGTACTGGACAACTGTTCTGTTGACCAAGCTGCACTCCACGGCAAACATGTATGTGTGCTACCTTCTTCTCGTGCGCCGTTCAGTGAGGTCTGTCTACAGCCTGTACATAGCTTATCCCCACCAACCCCACCCTTCCCACTCCCCACCTGTTTGCCTGTATGCAAATGTGTGTGTGTGTGTGTGTGTGTGTGTGTGTGTGTGTGTGTGTGTGCGTGCGGTGTGTGTGTGTGTTTGTGTGTGTGTGTGTGTGTGTGTGTGTGTGTGTGTGTGTGTGTGTGCGCGCGTGGTGTGTGTGTGTGTGTGTGTGTGTGTGTGTGTGTGTGTGTGTGTGTGTGTGTGTGTGTGTGTGACAGGCAGACACAGACAGACAGAGTAATTAAAACGGAACTGAGATGCTTCAGGACTGGGAGGACTGGCAGGCGAACAGCCCACCTATCACCTTTCACATCACAGGCGTAACAGCCAAAGTACACCAGACAGCAGAGGAACTCAAGTCCCGGACCCTCGAAGGTCTTAAGCCTCTTACAAATCTACCACCTGGGCTACAGCATACACGGACGGGTCAGCATTTTGGAGGAATAGTAACATCCTAACATCACGGCTTCGGAAGATACGACAACTGAGTGCATTTTGGGGGTAGTTGCACCCCTCTATCACTGCTTTGGAAGATAGAACGAAATGCATTTAGGGGATAGTTGCATTACTATATCACTGCTTGGGAAGGCACGACAACCACGCGCATTTGGAGGGCAGATGCACTCCTATATCGTTTCAAGGAAGATATGATAAACTAAATGCATTTGAGGGGTAGTTGCACTCCATGTATCACTGTTTTAGAAGAAATGACAGTAAGCGCACTTGGGAGATAATTCCACTAAGTATATTACTGCTATTATTGCAGCCGCTAAGTGCATTTGAGGGATAAATTCACCCCCTGTATCACTGGTTGGGAAGTAACGGCAAATAAGTGTATTTGAGAAATGGTTGCACTCGATGTGTCACTACTTGGGAAATGCTGCAGTCAAGTGCATTCGGGGAATAGCTGCACAACGTACCTATCAACACTGGGGGAAAAAAATCAAGGTCAGGTAAGTGCGACTGGGGGACAGTTGCACCCCGTATGTCACTCCTTGGGAAAACATGGCAACTAAGTGCACTGTTTGGGAAGATATGGCAATTGAGTGCATTTGGACGATAGTTTCCCTTCCCTCCCCCCCCCCCCCCCCCCCCCCTCCTTCCCCCTCCCCTCCCCCACCCCTGCTTTGCAGCTTGGGAAGATACGACAACTAAGTACATTTAGGGAATAGGTGCATCCCTATACCGCTTACTTGAAAGATTTGGCATTCTAAGTAAAAACAAACAACAACAACAAAACACAGGCATGTATCAATAACCCAGCAACTAATGGCTGTGAGTTACAACCCACTGAGTTGGAGAACTGAAGACTTGGGGATCGTGGTTGACAAAAATCCAAGCTTTGAGTAGCATATCACTGTCACTGTCAAAAATGCAGGGATGATACAATAGTGTGGATGTCTGCATACTATATACAGTTCACAGCTACGGATATAATAGTGTCCCGTTTTAATTCCTTAGACAAATTCTGGAATATCAATGGTAATGGTGGTGGCGATCTCAGTAATTTCAGGAAGAATGTCACTGTCATAGAAAATGTGTATACAAAATGTACACAGAAAATTTCAAGAAAAAAAATGATAATGCTTCAAGACTGATGTGAGTATTGGAAGTTAGTCGATCATAACAGAGAGAGAGAGAGAGAGAGAGAGAGAGAGAGAGAGAGAGAAAGAGAGAGATTCGAATGATTTACTCATTAATAGGCCTTGACCCCTAATGAGAGGTGTCTGAATATTATACAAAAGTAACAAAAAAAGGAAAAAAAAATTATTCAAGACAAGTAACAGTCATAGAATACAAAATACAGATCAATATTAACATTGATCATTCTCATGCAATTTCTCTTAGCTTAACTGCCTTGCATAGAAACGTGAACTTTCTAACTTCTTCAGCAGAGGTGTAGGACATCAACAATACCAATGTGAACACGGAAGGATGCAATAATATTCATGTTTGATGAATTTATCCCGAACGTTCCTAAGAGCAGAACAGCAGAGAACAAAACGCAACTCAATCTCCCGAGATTCTTTGCACAATGGACAAAGGAAGTCACTGTCATTAACAGTTTTGGGACAGCTAATTTGAAATACCAAGTTTGAATTTCGTTGTAATAAACTTTAAATGTCTAACCATATTAAGAATTACATAGGGTTTCAGATCATGCAGATTACACAAATTCTCATAAAAAGCCAAATCTTTCACTATTCTGCACATGGTCAGATTATTTTAAACAGTATGTGTCATGTTTTACAAGAAAGGATAAAATACTTGATTTATGCTACTGTAATATACCATCTGCATACAAGTGTGTTCAGCTCCCCCCCTGTTGGTCAGTCTGATCACAATGCCATTCATCTCTTGCCAGCTTACAGACCAAAAGTGAAAACACAACCTATCACTAAAAAGCAAGTGCAGTGTTGGACACAAGAAAGTGTTGATGAATTACAGGCTTGTTTTGAATGTACAGATTGGAATTTGTTTTTTGAATTCTAGTTTTGACATTAACGAAGCCACCGATGTTATTTCCAGCTACATTCTTTCTGTGAAACACATGATTGTACCTACTAAAACTATCAAAATATTTCCCAACAACAAACTTGGGTTACAAAAAATCTGAAAAAACTCTAAATGAGAAAAAAAAAGAGAGCTTTTCAATCAGGCAATAAAAGCGATCGTAAGGTTGTACAAAAGAAACTGCAAACGGAGATTGAAGAATCAAAGAGAGCTTACAAGAGAAAAGTTGAAAACATGTTCCAGAATGGAAATATGCGAGATGCATGGAAAGGAATAAAGGTTTTATCAGGTTCAGGTAAAATGTTCAAACCAAAATATTAGTAACAAAAAAAACAGCAAAAGAACAGAAGCAATTTGCAGAAAAGCTGAACGATTTTTACTGTAGATTTGATGATAAAGATTTTAGTAAAGAATTAAAGGAAGTGAAGGAAGAACTCCAAAGCAATGTTAAAAACGATGTTGATGGAAGTGATTCTGTTGTGATTGAGGAAAATGATGTTCAGTGTTTTTCAAACGTTTAAATGTGAGAAAGGCAATGGGCCCTGATAATATCTGTGGAAAATTGTTGAAGGTGTGTGCTTCTCAGCTCTCCTATGTTTACAGTCGTTTGTTTACCTGGTCACTTAGAGAATGTATAATTCCTGTTTTTATGGAAAAATGCCACTGTATGTCCTGTTCCCAAAAAAACGCAACCCAAGCTGTTTAAATGATTACCGACCAGTTGCCCTCACATCTGTTGCAATGAAATGTCTTGAAAGAATTGTCCTCAGTTATGTTTTAAAAGATACTACACAGTACCAAGACCCGTTTCAGTTCGCATACCAACAGAACACAGATCAACAGATGATGCCACACTCACACTTCTCCATCATGCTTTTTCACACCTCGAAAAACTGCCCTCCTTTGTACGCATTCTCTCTTTATTGATTTCTCATCAGCATTCAACACCATACAACCACATCTGATGGCAAAGAAACTCATTAACATAAATGTGGGTAACAAGCTCATTCTTTGGATAATTGATTTTCTTACACAGAGGACACAGTCTGTTCGATATCAAAGTGTTGTTTCGTCTTCCAGAGTCATTTCAACTGGCGCACCCCAGGGTACTGTTTTTATCACCAGTGCTTTTTACTCTGTACACAAATGATTGTTCAGGAAGTGATTCAACTTTGTACATTAAATATTCAGATGACTCAGCACTTGTGGATCTTTCCAACTCTGATTCTGTTTACTTCAAGGAGGTTCAAAGATTTGTTGACTGGTGCGATCATAACTATCTTGATCTGAATGTAACAAAAACGAAAGAAATGTTGATTGATTTTAGAAAGAATCCAAAAGCTGTACCACCACTTTTTATCAAAGGTGCTGAAGTAGAACGTGTTGAATCATACAAATATTTAGGAACTTTTATAGATAATAAGCTGAATTTTAAATCCCATGTTGAGTATGTCCACAAAAAATGTCAAACCAGATTATATTGTCTTCGCAAGCTGCGATCATTTCATGTGAATACTGACATTCTTCGGACATTTTATTCATGCTTCTTGGAATCTGTTCTAACTTTCTCATTTATGTGTTGGTATGGTGGGTTGACTGTGAAGAGCAGAAATGTGCTTGAGAAAGTGGTGTGACGTGGGAGGAAAAATCGTTGGTGAGAGACAAAAAAGTCTGAGTGAGCTATACAGATGCCGTGTTAGTTGTAAAGCGAAGAAGATTACGTGTGACCAGACCCACGTCTTGCAAATCAGTATGACCTTCTTCAGTCAGGACGAAGATATCGATCGGTTAAATGCAGAAGTGTGTCAGATTTAACAAAAAGTTTTATTCCCCTGTCCATTGATTTCATGAAACCGAGAAGATGTTTAATTGAAATCCAAATTCCTCTATAGTCGTCCATTTGTCACATTTTCAACCAGAAGCGGATGCATCTTACCGCTGAAACGAGATACATAGGTAACCTTTTGGTCTCACCTTAAACGGGGTCAGACGTTCGTCTGTCCACACCAAGAAACTTTTCCGAAGCAGAAGTATGGACTGATTCACAACGAATGGCAGCGTTGTCAAGACCCCACATTTCAGCACAACATAGTACAATAGGTTGGACTTGACTATCGAATACTTAGAAAAGTAAACTGAAAGAAAAATCGTTGAGCACATATAACTGTTTCATGGTACAAAACAAAGCATTTTTAGCCCTACAAACGAGAACTGTACAAGCGCCAACAAAACTCAAACGAGGGGAAAAAATGAGACCCAAATGTTTATAGGCACTAACCACACGCATTATTTCACCGTCATAAACACCTTTCTCTTGCCCTTAAATAGCCTCCCTCACAAAACACAATAATTTTGCTCTTAACCGAATTTGTTGGATACAAGCAGCAGCCCGTTGTAAGTTATTTAGTTGTGTTTGCAAACCTGTTATATTCTCCGACACCAAAATCATATCATCAGCTAATAAAACGATAAAGAGTTCAAAAACAATTCCCCTATAATTGTTGGAGAGAGAGAGACTTCCTATATAATTCAGCTAACAAAAAGGCCATACAAGTCTTGCCATATATATGCACATGCATAGTCAATACGTTACGATATGATATATATGATATGATACGACATGACAGGAGTTTTAGCCCCTCATTGCACCGTCTCTTCAACATCGGGAAAGACATCATAAAGTGCAGGTCGTTCCTTTTCCGTCGCACTCCAGACCCCCCACCCCCCGTTCATTAACTTACTTCCCCTCGTTAACTTGTGTTTTGCCTGTCCCTCCCCCCCCCCCCCCTCTCTCTCTCTCTCTCCTCTCTCTCTCTTACCGCGGAATAATCATAATTTCTCTTTAATACGTTTCAGTTTCTGCCTGGAGTCACCTCACTGCACTTCAGCTTACATAATTTCTGTTCTTAACAGAAAGGCCTTTACCTTTTCACCCATGCAGATTAATCTTTTCACTATATTATTTTCTTCTTGGGTATACCCCCCCCCCCCCCCCCCCCCTCCCCTCTCCATTGTTTTTTCTTCCACGCCTCAAACCCTAGATTTACTTGTACGTTTTTTCTGCGTGTCGTGCAGTGGGATATCGATCGGGGGTGGCGGCGCGGTTAACCAGAATCAGAACCAAACCCAGTCGGCAAAAATCTACGACCGTTTCAGGTTTCCCTGATGGTCCTTAGAATGCTCTTCTGATTCTGGCATCTGCGACACTGGCATTTTGTCTGTGAAAACGCAGCCATCAGCATTGTCTTGTTCAGCATTTGACAAGCGAACATTCCACTCCAATCATGTCAGACCACGATGCCTCGAAAGGTAAAACGTTTTCTTTGTTGTACACCGATATGAATGTCTGTTTACATGGATCGAGTCGAATGATAACATCGAGGATGAATTTTAACTGACTCGGCGAGTAAAAAAAAAATTGTCATGACTATTCCATTGCGGAGAATGAGAATGCATACAAGACAATGTTTAAATACGATGGTTATTATTGTAGGCCTACAACCACATACAGTATTTGGGCACTGTTAAAGTAACTCTCAGTCATCGTGCTGTGTCTGCCTGTGATTGTCACTGTTGATAATGAAACGGAGCAGTCGGTTTGTCTGCAAACAAGCTTCCTATTCATTTATTGTAGATCAAACTGGAAGGACAATACGGTTGACTCGGTGGTTCACCTTGTGATGTCGCGCGAGACGATTGTGATTACGTTGTGAACCGACAGTTATGTCACCGTCTCCTTCATTGCTTTATATCATGTAAAGTTTACCTGGTATACAAGATCAGGTCTAAGCATATGAAAAATGATTTGAGAGGGGCAATCTAACCGCACAAAACATCATTGAAAGTAAAACTCCGTAATCAGTCCTATATTCATGATAGTCAAAACAATGGAGTATGAAGACTTTCATTATAGTTTCAAGAAAGGAGGGGGGCAGAGGTGGGAAAGGGAGGGGGCAAACAGAATCTGAATGTATATGTGTGTGTGAGAGTGTGTGTGTGTGTGTGTGTGTGTGTGTGTGAAGAAAAGTGTTCCCAACAGAAAAAACAATGAATCTTTTATGAAGATTGTTGAAGATGAAAATATGAAGTAGCTATTTTCATTCATGGACAAGAGAAGGGAGGTCCCAATTAGGCTAGATGCATTAGGTCGAGGGACTCCTTAAGTCCTGGCGGGGCCCAGGGCCAACATTCCTGCTGTTTGTGTCAAAGAGAGAGAGAGTGTGTGTGTTTACAGTATATGAGTAATGTTTCATCTAATCAACTTTACGCACAGTTTTGACATAAATCAGATTAACTGATGGATGATCTTTAAGTAATCTAGATTCTGTTCATATTGATTTATGTCCTAGAGTTGTCAGTGTTTTGTGTAAGGGTTGTGTTTAAAGATGAAAACCCATGCAAAGTCTTAATCATTCTGGTTTATTTTCATGCTTTGAGTGTGTTTTGAAGAGTAATGTCTTGTCATTTTACTGCAGTGAATCAGTATTCCTCATAAGAGATGATGAAGTATTCTTGACTTGACTGCAAGCCATGCAGTGCAGTGAAAAACAGATAGACAGAAACCAGTCCCCAACATGCATGTTCATATTCTGTATGATTTATTTTACAACAGGTTCATTGGTTATTGATGACATGGCTCAGAATACAGAAACACACATACACACACACACACACACACACACACACACACACACACACAAAAATAATGACCTTGTGGAGAACTGGATTAATGTAACTGTGTTGAATTTGGATACCATTGATTCAATACCACATATAAGTGCACTTATTGATTTATCTGAATTGAACATTGTTTTATTTCATTTTGATAGTGACGCATCCTCAGTTCAGATGGTTCTCTGACCAGCTACAGTGGTGCAGCGGTTTAGTGTCGTAGATTCCCAGCTGGGAGGTCATGGGTTTGACTCCCATGAGAGCCAGTCATATTTGTGTGATTTTTTCTGCCCATGCCTGGCTCCTATTCCGGGTTGAGTTTGCAGTTGGACCCATTAGGTAGACAGGACCCGCACAGTCAATGTTCATCCACTAAACAGTTGCATCTGTGAGAATGTCACTCAGATTTTCTGATCAGTGCTCTAGATGTTTGTGTCTCTTGGACTTGGTTGACACCAGGATGTATTGTGAAAGTAAGTGTAGTATACAACCCTGTCATGCAGTCTCAGACCAGCATGGAACTCCATAGCATTATCTTTACCATTCTGATCCTTCCTCACTGATCACCATTAAAAAAAAAAAAGTGTCATCAGTCTCTGTGGCCGTTTATGTCATGCTATCATGGTGACTTGACTTTTGATTTCTTCTCTACGGCTATGCCTTTGGTGAGCTGGTGTCAAGGTCACTGGTATCAATGAGGTCATGGAGAAAATGTTTGACGGGAGGTAGTAGCGATGTCCAACAATTTCTCTGGAAGTTGCAGTTATTGCCATCAGTAGAGGGCTTAGCAGGTGGTTTTCTGCATATGTTTCATCAGAACAGGTATCACAGAACATCACTAGTGGCCGAGCAGTAGTGCAATGTCTCGTCTGATGGGAAGCCTCGTGACAGTTTGTTCCCTGTGGATTGTGGGTGCCAGGGCTGCTACTGGACAACCCAGCTTGTGATTGTCAGTGGGAGCTGCAATGAACACCACTAGGGGTAACACCCTGTAGAGCAGCACACTAGATGAGACCAGAAAAAGAAAAAAAAATATTCTTTTGGTTCTTTGCATACTCCTGTAGAAATATATGACCATATGGAATGAAGAAAACTGTATGAAAATTGAAATGGTTTATCTCTGATTGGGATGCTGCTGAAACATTTGGTTTTGTATGCTGTTTTGCAAAGTAAGGAACACTGTCCAAGTTGAAATAAGTGACTGAAGAAAGACGCAGATCTCTTCAGAAATAGCACGCTGTTGTTTATTTAAAACAGCCTGGAGAAACAGATATTGTCTGCTGTTTGAAATGTTCCAAGGATATGTTTGCCAAAGATATGCTCTGATTTGACCAGATCTGCTTAAAGAGTACAGTGAAGATGACATAAATCTAACATCTTAAGACTTCCAAAGAAAGAAGTGCGCTTACGTAAACAAAGCTTTTTTTTTTCTTGTTTTTCTTCTTCTTCCTTTAGAAAAAAATATTACTCACTAATGTTTGATTTCAGTTGATATTGTCACTTTTTATGACATGTATGTTTTTGTATGCGATTGTCAGATTTTAGAGGAGAGACAAATATCTATTGATAACAGGAGAGGCATCCTCCTGTTGTGTAACATGCACTTTTAGCATTGTGTTGCCACGCAGCAGTACATGCATGAGCACTGAACGGTATTGTCTTAGAAACAGAGACAAACATTTGAAATGCGTTTCCACCTACCACACCCTCTTCCTTCTCTCTGTCTCTCTGTCTGTGTGTCTGTCTCTGTCTGTGTCTGTCTCTGTCTGTGTCTGTCTCTCTCTCTCATGCACACACAATCACACACACACGCACGCACGCACGCACACAAAAAGAGCAGTATTTAACACTCATTCAGCAGACTTTGTGCTGCTTGTCTCTGTGTGTGTGTGTGTGTGTGTGTGTGTGTGTGTGTGTGTGTGTGTGTGTGTACACGTGTGTTTGAGAGACTGTCTGTCTCTATCCATGTCTGTCTGTCTGTCTGAGTGTTTTGTCTGACCTGTCTGTTTCTCTTTATTGGTCTCTCTCTCTCCCTCCCTCTCCCTCCCTCTCTCTCTCTCTCTCTCTCTCTCTCTCTCTCTCTCTCTCTCTCTCTCATTTGGAATTTGAAAAAAATGTTACTGTGGATTCTTAGAGAGGATCTCCACAGACTGTTAATACACAGATCAAGCTATGTTTAAAACAAAAAGACATGCATGGCAGATCTGATTGCAGACTTTTACTGTTGAAATTGTTCACCTGGTTCCTCTTAAAGGTTTTGTAGTAGTTCACTAGGGGCACAGGACACTGTGGTTTATTGTGGAAATATGCCCACATTTATCAATTGTTTCTTAATCTGCACCATTCAGGTTATTTCTTGTGAAGAAACCATGCCATCGTCTAGTTTTGAAATGTGCCAAATGTTATAATACTTACTTGAGTGAAATTGAAGTACACAGGCATCTTTTGTTTGTTTTATTTAGATGTTATTATATTCACTTGAGTGAAATTGAATTACACAGGCATCTTTTTTTTGTTTTATTTTGTATAAACATGCATTTATGATGATTTTTAGAAGAATCAAGGAGCTGGTGATACGAGATCATTTCTCAAAGAATTCAGCAGAAAGTTATTCTATTGGAAAGGACAAATAAAGTTTCAGAGATAGAACAGTTTATATTTGAATTTTTTTTTTTACTTTACATTTAATTTCACGTGAAGTTTTTTTCCAATCATTCTAATTGTGTGAACTGAAATTTATAAGAGTGAGAAGTCTGATTGAATTGAGTTAGGGTGGACCTCCTTTGGCAGTTTAAGAGACTCCTGGGCTGCACTGATGTTGGACTGGTTTCACAGATTACTCTGATCCTTTAAGCAAAGAAGCTTTAGAAACTGAAGTGCATTGGAATACAAGAAAATCAAAGAACAGCACATTCCTGAAGAATGTTAGGATAGTCCATGACATTTCATGCTTTCACTTCAGTTCAAGCATATCTCAAGCGCATAATATCACATCTGATTTAATATAATGTCAGGTGCACCCATGCGTGGACAAATAGACTTTATGTCGTGTTTTTTTAGTCATTTTGGCAAATGAGTCAAAAAGCGATCCTTTCCACTGTCCATTATAGGAAGTGATAAAAGTTCCACCTTTCCATGTGTTCAACACATTGTGTTCAATTGTTTTTATACCAAATTGTCATTTTAGTGTTGCTCAGTAGCTAGGGTAGGGTTTTTTCTTTTTTTTTTTGTTGTCAAGATGTTCCTGGTCATTTAATACTCATTTTCATAATCCTTTCTTTTATGTTTTATAATGTGTTTGAAGGTATATGCTTCGTCTTTGTATATTCATTTAAGTGGGTGTAATTATCAGTCTCTCTCCCTCTCTCCCTCTCTCTCTCTCTCTCTCTCTCTCTGTTAAGTCTGCTTCTGTATTTGCTTGTTCAAGACATTTAAGTTTCGATCAGTTATGACATTGTTAGAGGGAAGTCCTTCCAGTCTTTCTAGTGTTATGTAAAATTCATATATTGTTGTTACCCTTCTCCATACCCACCTTCATAAGGGAGCTATAGCTTTTAGTTTTATATGAGTAAGCCATCTCAGTTCTGTGTTTTTTTTCTCTCTCTCTCTCTCCCCTCCTTTCCTCCCTCCCTTTTCCTTTCTCTACCTTTCCCCTGTCCTTCTCAGTCTCTCATCATCAAAGGTTTGTGTTGTATTTCACATATCTTCATACTATATACTGGAAGATCAGGCTCTTGATATTTTGTTTTACATTCAAAATGATTGTTAGTTCCCTGAAAATTAGAACCAGAAGCTTTCGATTGTTGAATCTCAGCCTCTTCTGTTTAACCTGCCATTTGTATATGATCCTGTTTGTTAGAAGACGTAAAACTTGATTTTATTAACATCCTGGTTTCGTCAGATTCAACTCATGTAGAGACTGCAGCTGACAGAGCTCGTGACTGAGGACGGCCAGCATGATTGATTTTCCAGTCACGAGCTGACACTGTGTTCTTCTTTTGGACTGATAAAGATAGCTCCAGGTCTGGGTTTTCTTTCCCATGCCAGGAGATGTTGCAATACCAGTGGCCTGAACCTTTGCATTGATCTAACCTAAGGTCTTTCAAATTCACTATATAAAGACTGAATGTCTAGGACTGGAAAGGGAGGTTATCTTACCAATTTGTTAAATGTAGTGGGGGGAAGGGGGGGGGGCGTGGGGAGGGTGTCAGTTGTCACTGACTGGTTTTGCCTGTGTTTGTATGCATCATCTGTGCCACTTGGTGGTTTGCTGTCTGGGGTTGTGTGCATCATCTGTGCCACACAGTAGTTTATTGCTTCGGTTGTATGCTTTATAAAACAAGATTATTTTATTGTGTTAATTTTGACAGCGATGGAAAGGGTTCATGCAGTCAGCGGAGCTGTAACAATTAAAACTTGAAAAGTCGAACCTGTGTGTTCTGCTGTGCGGGTTGCAATTTTTCATGCACATACTCTGGAAGTGGTGTGTGTGTGATGTGTAGGTCTATCGGTGTGATGTGTATGTCTATCCAAGAGCCATGTAGGAACATAATCAGGAAACCATGCCATTGTGAGGACATTTCAAGCTCCAAAATAAAAAGGCCATACCAGTTGTCAGTCTAGAATAAACGTTGTTCTGTGTCTATACATTTCTTCAATAATGAAGAGGTTGAATCAAGGAGCTACACAGAACAGACAAGGGTGGGTTCAATAAAGTTCCCAACGCCCAGACAAAAAAGGCCATGCCAATGCCGGTCTTCTGTAGAAGTTATTTGGTATACCAGCTGCCATGATGCAGTAGTTGTCGTCATGGACACCGGGATGAGAGTTTGGGGTTTGATTATCAGCAGAGCCATTGGTTTGTGGAATTTTTCAGCCCTGACAGGCTGTTACCCGGAGTTGAGTTTGCTATGAGTTCAGTTTGGAAGACTGAGACCACACAGTCAAGTCCCATCCATTCAACGGATGCATCACTGAGAGTGTTGCTCAAACTTCCTGATCCTACAGGTGTCTGTATCTCTCCGGCCTGGTTAACATCACGATATACTTTAAGAGTAAGCGTGTAAAACAACCCTGTCATGCAGTCTCAGACCCGAATGGAACTCCCTAACATTATCTTCATCGTCCTCATTCTCATTTATCAGCCTAAAATAAAAGTATCCAATTCTGTGGCCTTTCATGCCCTGCTCTCGTGGTGACCTCAGCTTTTATTTCCATTCCGTGTCTTTGTCCTTTGTGAAGTCATGTTGGTCACCAATATCGGTAAATTCCTGTATGGTAGTGCCCAGAGGAGGGGGCTGTTCACTCAAGCTTGCTCCATGACCAGGCATTGTTGTTGTCAGTGTTGGGCTTGGAAAGTGATGTCCTGTGTGCGATGGCTCAGAACTAGCACCACTGAACACCACAGGTGTGACTCACCAGTGGTACAGTGTCTCCTCTGGTTGGTTACTTGATGGCGACTTGACATTGACTGTTCCCTGTGCATGGCTGGTGCGAAGTCTGCAGGTGGACAAGGAGGGGTGTGGCTTTGGATGAGGAGCTGGCATGAGGGGCATGGGGCAGTGTCACTGAGGTGGCCCAGAGCGAAAAAAAAAAAAAAAGGTTATTTTGCATATACTGTACATTTCTTCAGTTTTGTTGCTGTATGGTCATATCAGGTCAGAGTATATTTCTGTGCGGTTGAGCATTGGCCAGTTTTTGTTTGTTTGTTTTAAGGGGGGGGGGGGGGGGGATGGGTAGGGGGAAATACAGAGCGTTTGCTTTATATGCTTTAATCCTCATTGTGTGCTAGGTCAGTGGGTACTGCAAGCAACTTTGGAATGCAGCTATATACCTAAGATTGTTCAGTATGGCAGCAAAGTTAGTTGCAGTTCGTACAAAGTATTTGCAAGTATGTACTCATACATAATGACATGTGTATGAATGTACTCATAGTCATACATGACATAGCTAATGCATGCATGCATTCACCGACATGTGTATGCATGTACTAATCCAGGTGCTAAAACAGTTTGCACATACCGCATGTAAAAGAAACCACAGTAACCATAAAAGTTTCTCCAGGTATAAATCGATTGAACAAACCACCCAGATTGGTGAAACAAATGTGTGCATAGCTGTAGACAGGAAAGACAAGGAAAAAATCAAGGGGGGGGGGGGGGGGGGGGGGGGGGGGGGGGTTGAAGCTCGCTGTAACATCTGCTTCCAGGGGAGGGTACTGTGTAAATCTCATTTAGAAAGAAACCAACACAGTATCACACAGCACAGAGTGAGGGTGATGTGATGCAGCACAGTACATAGCACTGCTGTGCAGTCCAGTATAACAAGACATCAACTGTTGTGCATGCCTACAGACACATAGGTCAGGTGTTAAATGTTACACAGCACATGGACATTGTCACTTCAAAGTCTGTTCTGCACTGTCTATATCGCTCCGGTTCTTGTGTTTCAGACACTGGCCCTGATGTGAGCAAGTCCCCGCCGCCGGCCTACTCCGAGGTAACCAGCCAGCCCATGAATCCACAAGGGGGCCCTTCCCCTATGTACCCCGTCCCCCCCGCCGCCAGATCAAGGGTATCCCCACCCACCATACAACCAGCCCTACATGCAGGTCTGATTGAGTTGGTTACATTTTTTTTTTTTTTTTTCAGTTCCAACATGTTTGTCACAACTCTCATCTGAGTGCGTTGAGACTGTGTCACTTGAGTAAGATAATGTCAACAATATGGAGACTTTTTTTCTGTATGTTGATTATTTCCTGCGAATGAAAGGTTGAGTGAATCTGTGTGTGTGTGTGTGTGTGTGTGTGTGTGTGTGTGTGTGTGTGTGTGTGTGTGTGTGTGTAGTGTGTAGCTGGGTGGTGGCAAACTTTTTCTTTAAAAGGGTCTTCATCTTGCGCCATGCCAAACTCTGAAATACACTTTATTCCACAAAACAGAAGTATGTACTTTAGACAAGAAGAAATCATCACTGGACTAATGGTAGCACTAATCATTCAAGAATATCAGAGTCTCCCCACTTACTTCCTACAAGGACTCTCCTAACCAAGACTCCATCCATTTAAAAGACTTGCTATCGTGGAATGTTTCACCATGTTTTTACTAGATACACTCACCCAAACCCCCTTCCTGCTTGGAAGACTCGCTTGATTGGAAGACTAAATTCTTAGCAGTTTCTTGAATTTTTCTGTTACTTTCAAAGCAAAGTGACTGAATGTGGAAACTGGAGCATATTTTGAAAAAGAAAAGTTATTAGTCCGCAGGACAGTCCAGACAAACAGATGTTTGTTCTGTAATCTGGATTTCTTGCGGAACTAACAACTTTTCTTTTCAGAATTTTCTGTGTTTAGAACTGATGATTCAAGATTTATTGTTCTTAGTAATGTTG
>JADBJO010000054.1:1160000-1170000 GCA_016801955.1 Conus betulinus | reverse complement strand
GGAGAAGGGTGTGTAAAATCAATGGCGATGGAAATGGCTGATGGAAAAGGAAAACAACGGCAAAACTTGTGGCCTGTGGCTACAGAAGGTGGACATGCCAGGGGTGGCTTTCTGTTCGGTTTGTTTGAAGACTTCAGACTTCAGGAGATTTCAAATAGTGACAGTAAATTTTACAGTGACTTCATTCCTCATGTGTGGCGATTTCAAATTGAATGCCAAGACTGCATTTGTAGAGTACCTGTATTGTGGCTTCTTACATCAAGTATAAATGTAGCTGTCTGCTCAAAATACATTCATGTAGTAGCTCTAGTTTTCAGTGACTTCAAAGTCAGGAGTATAACTCATAATGACTTCAGAAGACAGTCTTGAGTCCCTCTTCACTTCAGAATACAATCTACAGTGCATTTGAGATTAAGAGGTATGTGTAGATTAAACTTGAAACCAGAAAATTAGAGAAAAAAGTGATCTTTGATTTTCTTCAGGAAATAGCATTTTAGGTAAGTTTTATGTATTTATTGATGAGCTTTTAGCTTTACTTTCAGGCCTAATTTTCCGCTTTACATCCAGTGAGAGCCTTTCATTTGCCTTCTAAAATGTGCTTTTCTTTCAGCCACAGGGGGCCTTGCCCCGTGACCCCTCAGCAGTGGCACTGCCCCTGTACCCCACCAGGGCCTGGCAGCCCCTGGACCCCCTGCCTTTCAGGTTTTTACAAATCTATTGGTGGCACCCGTGGATGGGTGGAAGGCAGCCTTGTCTGGTATTGGATGATCAATATCAGCACCTATCACTTCACACAATATCAATAACTTATATCTTCACCCCCCAAATGGAAATGTGAGAACAGCTGAATGTCATTGTAAAAGCCAAATTGGTGCGTACACAGAAAATTTGATGAGCTCTCAGAAAACCTTGTCAAATAAAGTAAGGGTACAGTATACAGTTAGGTGGGGTTTTTTTTTTTATGAAGTTCATGGCTCATGCACACCTTAAATATGTATACACCTACCACACATACACACTGGATGCTTATGAAGCTGTGCAGCTATGCTGTTAATTAAGTATGAACAGTTGGGGAGGGGGGGGGGGGGGGACCACCTCTATGGTTATGAGCACATTTATGAACAAAAACCTCGGGTAATTGTCATGACATGCATTGCTTCTTTTTAGCAACAAGCTTTTATCACTACAAGTAAATTCTTATCTGAAGAGAACTGGTCATAGACCCTGGCCTTGATCAGTATCAGCTTATGTCAGAACCAGAGCAGATCAAGGAATGAAGTTGATAGAGACTGTCACTCCCTGGTTAATGGAGAGTCGGGTTGGTCAGAAAGAAGTACCTCTGTGGCTGTCTGCCACAACGCACAGTCATTTTACTATGTCCCCATTTACCACCCAAACCATGTTTTGAAAGAAGACTGCATGCATTTTATATGTTTTTCTGTTTGTGCATCTTGCTAATACTGTTGTGAATATGCACTGGCATGGTGGTGGTTAGGAGCAGTAATTTTTTGATTGCATGAAACCTGTGACATATATGTTTGCGGTTTAGTTTTGTTATATGCATACATACTTAGTCCATGCGTATATTTTGCATCAGCATATATAGCCTTTGCAGCTGAAGAGAAGGAACAATTCAGGCAGCTGGAACAAGTCGCGAAATCATTCTGTAAGTTAGTCTACATCAAGTTTGCAGTCTAGCTAGCCAAGTTATGTAGGTCAGTTATTGTTTAGAAAAGTCCAAGTGCGTGCTTGCACATTTCATCAGGAGAGTGTCCTGATGGCAGGAAGTCACTAGATGCAAAGTGTACATATACTGATGATATGTGCAGTGCATAACAAAAATTAACTGAATATGTATATCATACATATTAAACAGTCGGCCCCTTCACTTCCAGAACATTGCCTGTGACATTGTACATGTTCCTATAATAGGCTAAATCAGCTTTCAAACATTTGGGACTGAAAGTAGCCTACAATATGAAATTAGACAATGTATCTGTATGTTTGAATGCTTAGATGCATCAGTGAAGTATCTGTGAAGGAAAAAAACTGGTAAGTGAATTGTCATCATCCATTTTTCGGTTTGGTTTGACAATTGGCAATGTCGTCAACAGAAAGTGTCGGGGCAGTCTATACAAGTATGGTGGCAACGAGAACACAAAGGTTGATGTTTAGAGGTGCACAAACATTGATGATTTTAGGTGCTCTATAATGATGTTTAGATCTGTTAATTTGATGGCAAAAAGAGCATTAAATTCAACAGTTTAGACCCATAAACCTGGTGGTTACAAAAGTGTTACATTGATGTTTAAAATGTACAGGTATGGAGGCAATAGATGACTGTATTCTATTATGGCTGTATGTGTGTATAGGCATGGTACCATGGCAAGAACAGTTCTGAATTCCGTCTTTTAAATGAAAGAGTTACATCAGGAATAAGAGTACTAAATTCTGATAATTGAATGTGCAGGCAAAATGTGCTAACGAGACCAACGACTTCCAGGCAGCTGCCAAATATGGTAGCAAAGCTAAACGACTGGCCATCACTTCCATCATATTTGGCATCCTGGTCTTCTTCATCTGCATCATCATGCGGCTGATCATCTACACATCCTACCCGACTGCCTCCTACTAGACACCACTTTCTGCCAGACTGTGTTCCAGCCTGGCATCCAGGATTTCAGTTTCATCTTTTCTTTGATTTTTCGCTGTGTTGATCTCAGTATTGTCGCTGTATAGTGAAGCTAAGAGGAAAATTGTGAAGACAGCAGGAGAGGAACGTCTGGAGAGTGAGGAACGTGGATGAACTGTTTGAGTTCAGGAAGTTGAGGTCTGGCCTCTGGCATTACGAGGTGTTCATCGCCAGACCTCTCAAGAAAGGAGGAAAAAATGGGAACAGTATGGGAACACATCTCACTGAGAAGTGCTTATAGTTTATGTGGTCTTCTCATGAGCTCAAAAGATAACTGTGGGTTTTCTTTTCTTTTTTCTTTTTTTCAGTGGTAAGCACTTTATTTAGCTGTCTGCACTGGTCACTTGTGCAGTACTTCACAAGATGGTTCGGGAAAGGTGTACTCTGTAGGCAGTCTAGGATGGGAAAAAGGGATGCAAATTAACATGAATCTTTAGGGTCAAAATATAAACATGCTGCCTGTAGGGCTGTACCAAGAATTTATTGAAAATCTGTTCTCAGAAGTTTAAAGGTTGTGTTCGTTCTCAGGATTTCAGTCTTGGCATGTCAACACCTGCAAGGTTCTTTGTATGTGACAATATGATTCTGATGATTTTTTTTTTGCCAAGATAGTCAAGGGTTTTTTTTTTTCATTTATAAAGCATGATATTAGATGGAGAAAAACTGGATTTGTTGTTTAGTTGTTTTTTTTCTTAATGAAAACAAGCACATTCCTCGGTAGCCTATTTTTGTACTTTTCATTCGTTTTGTAGTATTTTATTTATTCATGCGATCGCACTTCTTTGCATTTTTTATCAACATTTTACTTATTTAAAGTTTGAAAAGCAGTTGATTCATTGTTGTACTCAGTATTGTTCACAGTGTTGTTTTCATTGATACATAACATACATTTGATTTTGCCGTGAGGAAAGTCTGATCCACACTTGTGCAGGTTGTGGGAGAGTTACGGATTGTGTGCAATATCTAACTTTGCAGAAGGCCATAAGATCACAGAAATTGTGTGTGTATATTTTTGTGTGTATGTGTGTGGAATGCATTGCCAATACCTGTACTGTGCGGCTGACTCATTGTACTGAGTGCAGCCAAGTAAACCTTACCCACAACAGATAAACCCAAATCAACGCTAACAGGAATGGATTAATTAGTCCAGGTATAGCATATTTTGGGGCATGATTTGTCAGATGTCAACCTTGTATGAGGAATACAAAATTTGCCAGCTGTTTGTCTGAATTTTTGGTGATTCACACAGTATTTAGGCACTGAGTAGACCATCTCAGGCACACGTAATCCATGCAATGCCACCTCAGCAGCATTTCAGCTCTCGGCGCCTCTGAAACAGGTTCTGAAAGCAGCTTTTGGAGTGCCATACACCTTTCGTTCACTCCTTGCCTGGGAGATTTCTGAAACACCAGGGTGAACTGTTCCAGGGTAAATTCCTTCATTGTGGCATTAGCTGCTGCATCACCCTCAGGGCTTCCCTAGGGAAACATCAAGATACATACACTGCTCTTCTTCCTTGTAAGTTTTGTATGAGTTTGACATGGTTCAGTATATGTAATCAAAACTGAATGTTTGTTGTTACCATCCTGTGAGATTCAGTGTACTTACCATGTCAAAGTCTGATTTTCTCTGCATGGGGGTAAAAGTTTTCCATCTTGGGGCGGTTATCAGCCTCTTGAAGAAAACTAAGGAATTTTGTATATGGGAAAAAAAAGGGAAAAACAAAAGCCAAAGAAAAAATACTCAGATGATCCTGAAAGTGTTCTGAAAATGTTGAATACTGTCATGGCTTTTTATGTGTGTTGTTTTTGCAGTCGTTAATAGGTTTTTGTTGTTCTTTTGTGTTCTTTTGTTTTTTTGTTTTGTTATTTGTGTATAGTATTTTGGGGTTGGAGACTGGATTCACGAAAAGAAATATGGTGGTAAATGTTTATGGCTTTGTCACTGGCACTTGATTCAAGTACTGTGTCAGTAATTTGTTACAATTGTTAACATATTCAGTGGGGAAAAAAAAAGGCTAAGTCCTTGTCCTGTACGGGAGAGCCTCTTTGAAACCCTCTGGTGGCTTCTGAGAAACGGCCAAAGCACTTAAGACTGGTCATTTTTCTTCAGCTGCTTCAGGGTTCAGATCCCCCCCCCCCCCAGACCCCATAAACCATTGCTCTTGCACCCCACCTGTCTCCTTCCTCATTCATTATTGGGAAATTTTCACCAGTACACCCATCCTTCTCCACAGGTGGGTCTTTTACCGGGGCCATAGAATGGATGCAAATGGACATGATTGAATGTTTGTAGAGCAGAACTGTGAGAGGTCTGCTCAGCATTTTGGTACCATGTAAGCCACCAAAATTCAGCCAAACAGAGCAAGTAAACAGTGATAGCTTGCATGAGTTTGATGTGTGGTAAGATAGTTGCCAAACAGGGATTTGGAAACAAACTCCTTAAATTTGGTCGACATGAACTTCGGCCAAATTTAGCTAACAAGAAAATGAAATTTCAGTCCCTTCAGATTTCTGGGAAAGTGTGCCCAACTGTGTATGTACCTCAATTGTTATTTTGTTATGTAATCAGATACAAAAGGATGATGTTTGGCTTTTATGGTTCAACACAAGAGCACCAAATAATCAACAGTTTAGAGATTTGACCAGGAAATGCTTTTTCTTATGTGGGGTATTTCTTTGATTTTTTTTGTTTGTTTGTTAGGTGGTTTTTTTTTTTTTTTTTTTTGAGGATTGGCCAGGGATGGAGTTAACACAGTATTCTTAAAACTTATTTATTTCACAAGTGCTAATACAAGATGTGATGCCATGATCACGGAAACTTTGTTGGATGAAGTTTGATTTCGGGTGGACACTGACATTTATATCCGTTATAGTTTTAAGCAAAAGTAGTATTTGTCTGTTTATTTGTTTATGAAAGTAAGCATTACAAATAAATAAGTATTCATTTGTTGTACAATCACTGTTTATTTTTTGATTGATCTAGCACACCCTTTATCAGTATGTGTTTATGAATGAATGCAGAGATGAATAAGCCAACAACAATGTGACAATTGTGTATAAAGCTATTTTTTCTGCCTCTTTGATTTTGTTTGAAATGTTGTGAAACGCGGTGTGTAGATATTATTAAAAGGCCAGTCCATCTGAATTTTATTATTTCAATGGAAAAAAAGGTTTGCTTTTTTTATGCCAGTTACAGAATATTCTAGAATTTTCTTTAAAGAGAAAAAAAAGAAATATATGAACACTTGCATTTGAAAATACATGGTCATTCACAAACACACACACACACACACACACACACACACACACACTCACACACACACACACACTCAGACACAGCACACACAGCACACACACACACACACACACACACACACACACAGCACACACACACACACACATACTCAGACACAGCACACACACACACACACACACACACACACACAGAGCTAGGACAGTTGTGTTCAACAATTTTGAGATTTTTTTAATGTAAAGTGGAAGAACTAGTCTGGGTTACGTGTTCGCATTGACCATATATCATATGTATATATATATATTGTGCAATCATGGCATTCAGTATTTTCAACATCAGTAGTCGGAAATTGTTTTTCGTCACATTCGTTTCATTTGATGATAATACACACATCATCTTCTTGAAATAAGGTAAAGCAGGTTTTATTTATATCCTTGTGTCAAAGAAGAACTACCATTTTCAGCATTTGTGTTGTTTTGTATTGTTATACAGTGTGGAACCACCCTGGTCCTTGTGGTAAGCCACTGTCTGAAACTTACAATGCCTTCATGTTCTTGAAAGAGAACACAGGAAAAACAAGCACCATTTGATTTGAATACTGGGGAATTGTAGTCTGCTTCGTTTATGCATCCTGCTAGTTCCAGTTGTGTTAACTGGATTCTTCTCTCTCATCTTCACTGGAAAGTTGCTCCCCCCTTATTTCCACAAGAAACTGATTGATGGTATACTATACATCTTTTAAGAAGATTCTTTTTGAAAATAAGGAAGACACACAGCCTTGACATTTTCTAATTATGCTATTAAACGATTGATAAAGCAATAGTGAAATCAGTTACATTATTATGAATGTATACATCTTCTAAAAAGATTGTTTTAAGAAAATAATGAAGACACTTAGGTTTGACATTTTCAATTATGCTATTAATTAAACGATTGGTAAAGCAATAGTAAAATCAGTTGCATTATTATAAAGTAGTACAGTGCATATGAACTTCAATATCCATATTTTGAAAGTCATGTGAAAATAGTAAGGGATTGGGAGGAAAATGCTGTGGAAAAAATTGTCATACTAACTGGGTTTATGCACTGAAATTATCTCCACCTATCAGAAATTCAATAGAGATTTTTTAATATAAGTCATTGGGGGTATTTTACTCACTAGTCTTTCAGCAGTTGAGAACTCTAGTCAGAATGCTACTGGTTGCCATGCCAGAGTGATGGGCTGGTGCGAAGCAAGCCATCTGCTCACAAGCAGATATGTCTGGAGACCTAAGTTACATTACGCCTGCTCTCGAGAATGCAGCAGCCACCTATAACATTTTCATATAGGTGTTTTGATCATCTGATGTAAGAAAGGTCCGTGTAAACGAGCATTGCACACGATAGGAGTGGATATGCAGTCTGTAGTAAAGAAAGAGAATTTATTGTCTCGTTTAATTGAAATCAAAGAAACGGAAGTAAACTTACAAGCCGAAAACGATTTGATGCATGTTCTTCTGTTTTTTTTATTTGGTGTTCTGTTCAACACTAAATCAGGGATCTGATTTTTTTCCCTTCTTTTTCTCTATTATCATTTTTAAGATGCTGGAAGAAATGAGTTAAGAGTCCAGAATGACTAGTGCCATATGAATTTGTGATTTCATTCTCTGTGGGAGAGGATGGGGGAACAGAGAAGAAAGAACAGAATTGCAGAACTCATGGAACTAACCCTGAAGGAAGTCAGAATCTTTGACACCACTGAAACATGAGGTCTGTGTGTTTGTGCACCAGGAAGGTCCTGCATGCTGTCTCACTGACTTCTTTGAAAAGAGAAAAAAAATGTCAATAAGAAAAAAGTAGTGATTCAGTGTGAGGTGCTTTTATTTTCATCTGCAATGTATCATTTGTAATGTAGTCCAGAGGATACAAAACTATCTTAAAGGAAAACCTTCGCCTTGGCTTAAGGCTGTGTCAGGCCAATTGACATAGGCTAGAGCACCAAGGCTACATCAAAATGTTGTTATGCTCTGCATAGTTATGCAGGGATTGTCTTCAGTTGTGACAAGCTCCTAGCATAACATTATCAGTCTCCAAAATCCCCTGAAGTCGGAGTGTGGCTGCCCACATGGCGGGGTAATTAAAAACGGTCACACGCGTAATGTTCTCATCCCCAGCTGATGCATTTGGACCATAGTGTTCAAGTACTTCAGCTGTTCGTATGATCCCCTTGAGTCTTTTAGCCAGGCTACAACAACAACAACAACAAAGGAAAGCCGGAGAAGGAAAGACGGTTTTTTTTTTTTTTTTTTTTTTTTTTTTTTTTGGGGGGGGGGGGGGGGGGGTGTTGATTTTTTGTTAAGATGTATTTGATTTTCATGGGAAATGTCAGAGGCAAACTGTTCACAAAACTTGAATGAATACAACAGCAATGTTATCCATATTCTCGCTAATATATCACTGGAGTATGGTTTCAACTTTTTGAAATACTGTGCATCGCAGGTTGGTTTGTTGTTCTAAATCATGCTGTGCTCTTGGTTTTTTCAGTGATTAGGGTTTCTGAAAAAAATGAAGATACAAGAATGAGAAATGTGTTTATATACAGGTTGTTGTTAGTTTATGACTGTTTACCTACGTTTATATGAAAACTGAGTGTATTTTACTCCAGTGGACACTTATAATCATGTTGTTCTCACTTGCAGATCACTGTAATGATGTTTTAAGTTGTTGAAGTATCTATGGCAAGAGACAAGTTCATGTTAGATGTGATGTTTCTAATATAATTGTTACTGCAAGATACTTGATAAGGTATAATCTTTGTACATAAAAACGTCATTCTTTCAGAGGCTGGTGACAATGTCAGTTGAAAGCATGCCAACTGATATGGTTTTGGAGAAGACATAAAAGAATCGAGAACCACTGTTTTTGTGTATATTCCAGTTAATGTTACAGATTTTGCTGTGCATTTTACGTTCTATTGAACCACATTATAGTGCATTTACACACTGTAGCTTGTGAAGTGTAGGAGTCTTGGACACCAGCTTACACATCATATACTGTAAATTGTAACTTGGGTGTCATTTTGTGATTTTTCAGAGTCATATTAAAAACATCATGCAGCTGGTATTTGAGTGTGTTGTAATGAGACTGGTTTGTGAACTGTACGTGTGTGGAGACAAAGTAGTAGCAGATAATGTAGGTTTGTGATCAAATGTACAGATCAACATCTTTTTTTTCCTGTCTCATATTCTGTGCCCACTTACTGACACAACTGCGGTGCTTTCGATTCCGGCTCCTCCACATACAGCCACACCCAGGTCATCCTATCACAACTCCAGCACCAGAACTCCTCAGGGAGCAATCAGGATCAAGTTGTCTTGAAGTAACTCACTGGAGGAGACACCGCGTTCTGCGGGGTCATTTTGATACAAGGGCATCTTGCTAAGGTTCCTGATGTGACATAAGTAATGAGTCCCAGAATATTATGTAATGACATAGCACTATGTTGTCATAGACATGAAATCCAGTTTCATTTCCATTCAGCTAACTCTACATGCCTGTGAAAGACTAAACGTCAGTTCAGGAAACAACTTTCTTGATGGCAGCCTAGGGCCTTCACATACCATGATTTACTGTGACTACAGTCATGGGAAGTCTTTTCATGATGCCTTTTAATTTTTTGAAATCTTGCCTTGGACAGTTTTCCCCATCATGCAGTTTTTTTTTTTAGATGATAGGGGAAATTTCAGTTTGGAAGATACAAATTGTAAAGAGGATGACCGTCCTGGACTGCAGTCCTGTGACAATGACTGCTGCTGAGAAAAAGGTGACCAGAATGAATGCAATGATAAAAGAAGATCTGTGGATACTTACAGGCGAGTTGTGCGATTTGATGAGGATATCATCAAGAGGGGAGAGGGGTATGTAAATCCTATTTTCCATGATCATTTCCATGTTTGCACATGCTCTGCCTGATCAGTGCCCCTTAAGGTCACAGAGGAATAACAGAGAGAAGTGCCCATATGCCTTAGGAAATTTGAAGAAGGAATAACGGACTTTTTTGTTGGACAGTGAATC
>JADBJO010000054.1:1147500-1152500 GCA_016801955.1 Conus betulinus | reverse complement strand
CATGGAAACGCCTGTTCCACGATTTCAGTGAAAAGTGTTGTTTAATTAAAGGTAGGCGGCTGTGTTACACAAATTGCAAACAATCTTGTGAATTCCAGACGTCGTCGTGTCGTGTTGGCAATAACAAATGTAAGGACATTTTGCTGTAAAGAGAGAGAGAGAGAGAGAGAGAGAGAACTACAGCTGGATATATGTAATTATTTCGGGTAGAAGTCACAGTCGGTCAGTCAAGACTGGACATGCTATACTGGGCAGCACCAGGGACAGATGGTCTGAAGACGGCGTGGCTAAACCACAGCTGGGACTCATTCAGCCAACGCCAAAAGTTTCTGCACAGTTCCTTCTGCCAGTTCCTGCCCCAACCCCCAGCTGCTAAAAATATTAACAATAATGAGAATTTGGCGCTTACCTCGTCGACGTAGAAACGTATGATACCACAACACACGGCTGCTTCGGGTTGAATACACAGACGGAGCAACATAAAGCGACAATGTGCAACTCGAAAGAGCAAGTTTCAAGCGTGGCAGGCGTCATTCAAAAGAAGTAATATGCGCGCTATTTTCAAAACACTTGAAAAAAGAAATTTGTATTTAAATCTGTATATATCAGGCATGCCAGCCGTCTTCTTTACAGCTGTTTTCCTCGTGGTTTCCCTTTTGAATCTGATCCCCCCCCCCCCCCCCCCCCCCCCCCCCCCCCTCCCCCCCCCCCCCCCCCCCCCCCCCCATCCGAAATCGGATGAAAGCTTACTCAAAATAAATCAAAATAAATTGAAAGCAGAACATTTATATTGCAATGTGACCACAGGTGCTCTAGGTCACAGCTTTGTTTGCCCACTTTCCGTTGCACCTTCCACCTCCCCATTGCAGTCAAAGTTTGTTTCCTCACGTTTATTTCCAGGAAATCGACATGATTGAGGTAGAGATACACACATATATACATTTTTTTGGTGGTCTTTTTGTTGTTATTTTTGTGTGTTTTTTTACAGATGCCATATCAGTAGGCCTGTATTGATGCATCAATGGACTTCCTTTGTTTAATCACACTCTTGAAATGTGAAAAAGGGACGATTTGTGATCTAGATGCAATGGGTGATTTTTATGAGCAACCCGTCCCAAAGATAAAATCGTGTGTCTTCAGAATCGGAAATTATGTTTAGTGTGTAATCTTTGTGCTTTGTTTGGATACGTCTTCGCGGAAAGGATAGGGAAAATAAGAATAGGACTAAGGCGGAAAGGGTAGGGAAAATAAGAATAGGACTAAGGCGGAAACAAAGGGAAAATAAGGTAGGACAGGTAGGACAGTGTAAGACAAAATAAGAAAAGAAAACAAAGGACCTGGTAAAGAAAAGTAGGACAATACTGGGGGAAAAACAGCAGTGGGTAGAAAACAGTAGAACACTGGAAAGAAAAATTGGATAAAGAAAAATGGGTAAAGTTTGGACTAAGATTTTTTTTTTTTTTTAAATACAAAAAAAAAAACCAACCAACCAAAACGTATGAAATAATTCAGAGAAGAAAAAAAAAGGGGGGGGGGTGGAAGGGGGCGGCAAGGCAAGAAAAAGAGAAGCATGTTTAAACAGATAGAAAAAGGCAGAATAAGATTCTTTTAAGGGAAGGTCAGAAAGAGCAGGAAAAACCTAGGACGAGGTAAGGAAAAGGAGTGTCGATTGAACGCATACCTGCTGGGTTGGCTCGACATATCAAACGAAACGAGTGTGGGCCGTTGGTTTTTTGTCGCGGGACTCTCACCATCAAGACATAGATTTTAAGATACACGAGTTTGACCTCGGGCAAAGTAAACAGATCTTCTTCGTCGTCGTCGTCTTTTTCCACGAGGGCATACCACAAGCAGATTTCGTTTTACTGAATGTCGTCTTCGAGCTGAATGTGACTGTGAACCACATCTGTGATTCGAACTTATTGCGGGCCTGATCGGCCGCGTAGATAGAGCGCTGTTCTCTCTCTTTATCCAGATAAAAGGTTCTGTGTTCAATCCCCGCTTGAGAGCGCGGTTCGAGGGTTTTTTTTGTGTGTTTTTGTTGTTGTTGTTGTTGTTTTAATATCTATGCAGACACTGACAAAACTCCGAGTCCTTCAGTGTGTGTGATCGCTAACAGAACAAACAACTTTGCATGCACGTTAAATCGCACGCGCGCTCTCACACACACACACACACACACACACACACACACACACACACACACACACACACACACACACACCACACCACACATCACACACCACCACCACTCCATCATCATCACATCACACACACACACGTCATCACATCATCATCATTATCATCATCGTCTTTGTCATCACCATCACCAATGATGATCAAATGTCGCTTCTTTACTGCTGGGATTAAAACTGGCCACATACATCAAAGTCCTGCCAAAAGTGGATTTCTGTGTTCTCCTCCGAGGAGCCAAAAAGTGGATACTTGAGTGCTTGTCGATTATATTTTCAAGAACGTGTCGTTTATGCAATCTCTGTCTGTCTATCTGTCTGTCTGTCTGTCTGTCTCTCTCTCTCTCTCTCTCTCTCTCTCTCTCTCTCTCTCTCTCGCTCGCTCGCTCTCGCTCGCTCGCTCGCTCGTTCGCTGGCTTGCTCTCAATCGCCGTCTTTCTTGTTTGTAAAATCTAATTTTTCTCATATTGCAGCCCGTATTTTTACAACTGTCTGGGGGAAAATGTGTGTGTGTGTGTGTGTGTGTGTGTGTGTGTGTGTGTGTGTGTGTGTGTGTGTGTGTGTGTGTGTGCGTGCGTGCGTGTGTGCGTGCATGTGTGTGTGTGTGTGTGTGTGTGTGTGTGTGTGTGTGTGAAACACATCTAGCGTTTAAGTGTAATGAACACATTTTTGTTAACGGTATTGACTGCCTTCTATGCTTTAAATAAGAGAAAAAAAGAGGATATTTTCTAAGCGATTTTGTTCACAGAAATGTGGCAATAATTCAATCTTGGGACATCTACATTCATCTGTTATGAATCATAACAACACATGTTTGTTGGCATGTAATAAATTTCCACTGCTGATTTCTTTTGGGTCGCAGAGACTTGTTCTGAGCTATGTCCACATACAGAGAGAGAGAGAGAGAGAGAGAGGTGTCCGGAGATGCGGTAGTGAGAGTGGTTTAAAAAAAGGTTTTGTGTTGCATTATTTTTTGTTGCTAGGACCCTCACCCCCCACCTCCGTAAACCACCCCCCTCCCCCACCCTCCCCCATCCCCCTCACGCCCCCGTTCCCGTCTTCTCCCTTGCCTAACCAACTTTCAAGAAAACAGAATAGCACTAAAAAGTGTGAAATTAACTGGTTTCTTTCCCCCTGTTCAGAGTGAAAGCGATATATTTCTCAGGTTTGTTTTCGAATGTGAAATGAAATCAATAAATAATTGTTGTTCCTTACAGCGGCATGCTGCATGTGTGTGTGTGTGTGTGTGTGTGTGTGTGTGTGTGAATGGAATGGCTTGTTTATATACGTACGGATGTACTTAAAAGTGGTCATAAAGTCACTCTGTGTACAAGGCCTTTGGCCATCTGGCCAAGACCATAATTGTACACGATGCAGGCCATCACCAACTGTTCCCTTTCGTGGGGTTCCCGCGTTGGTTTCAGCGACAAAGGACCCACTCTGCAAACAGAAGCTGCGAGTTCAAATCCTACTTTGAAAAAAAAAAAGAAAAGAAAAGTAAAAAAACATTTGTTTTGCTGTTCATCTTAAGGCGTTTGTCGTTGTATTGGTATCAGCCGAAGGTCCCTTTCCCTCACTGTTCCAGTGTCTGCTTGTCAGCTGTGATGTGATGGGTGTGGACGTTGAGCTTGAATGTAAACCCAAACAGTGGCCAGCCCACTTCTCCACGTCGTCAGCGGCCTGTCTTTTTCTCTGTGTTGTCTAAGGATATTGTAACTTAATGTATTGTCTACGTCAAAACAGATTTCTCTGTGTGGAAGTCGGGCTGTTCTCCCAGGAGAGAGTGTGCTTCTACAGCAGACCCACCGTTACGCGCGGGCGCGCGCACACACACACACACACACACACACACACACACACACATGCACGCACGCACGCACGCGCGCGCATGCACTCACTCACACACACACACACGCACACAACACCACACACACACACACACACACACACACACACACACACACACACACACACACACACACCTTTAACTGCTCGCATAGGCCTCCAGTTTTACATATTGAAATGGACTTGACAACAAAAACTTTTTAAGGATTAAGAAAATTGGGGGGAGGGGGAGGGGAAGGAAGGGGGAGCGGGTAGTAGGAATTTTCTACAGAAATTTATCAGATGCAACTCTCGTAAAATTTTCTCCATAACTTTGTCAGAGATATCTCCCTTGTCAATTTATCTACAGAATTTTACCAGGGACAACTCCCTTATGGGTTTTTTCTTGTGAGTTTTGTCAAAATACATTTCCTTATGTTTTTGCTAGGGAGTTTTGTCAGAGACAACTCCCTTGTAGATTTTTCTACAGTATTTTTTCAAGATCCACTCCTTCGTGGATATTTCTACAGAATTTAGTCAAGGACCACTCCCTCATGTATTTTAGACAGAATTTTGTCAAGGACCACACCTTTATGTATTGTCGACAGAGTTTTGTCAGGGATGAAGAAGAACCCCAGGTAGAGGAGTCGGATCACATCGGTTTCCCGGTGACAGGAGAGTTCAAGGGGATTTGTGTGTGTGTGTGTGTGTGTGTGTGTGTGTGTGTGTGTTTATTTTTGTCCATACAGAATGTTATAAGGGAGATCTCCTTTGTGAAATTTTCCAAGAATGTTGTCAGGTGTAACTAACTTCCTTATAAATTTTTTCTACAGAATTTTGTCACGGAGTTCAACCAAGTAGGTTGTATTTCATGATTTTGTCAGGGACAACTCCCTTGAGGATTTTTCTTCAGATTGTCGTCAGGGATAACTGCCTCGTTGATTTTTTGTTGTTGTTTTGTTTTTGCTTTTTAAAGACTGACCA
>JADBJO010000054.1:1130000-1135000 GCA_016801955.1 Conus betulinus | reverse complement strand
AGGGGGAGTTGGGGGGGGGGGGGGGGGGGGGGGGCGGGATGCAGGGGCGTGTAAAGTATTTGTAGACGAGGAATTGGGGAGAAGGGGGTGATCGAAATAAGGAGATTCAGCTGTAAGGGAAGAAACAAGCGCCGCAAGCGTTACGTTACAACAGCAACAACAACAACAACAACAACAAAATGCCAGGCAATCCTCCACGGCCGATTTAATTTTTCCTTTTTTCTTTTTGTGTAAATCATCATTATTTTAACATTCTGCTCAGGTGTGGATCGTCTTGTGTCGGTGCACCCCACTCCGTCCACCCCATCCTGTGCCCGTGGATCTACTATGCTCGACCTGATGACGTGGAGCGAGATCGTCGACAGCCTCCGCTCGGAAGGCAACCTCAAGATGGCTGCCATTTTCGACCTGGACGGCGAGAAGCTGGCGGCCACGCAGGGCATCACCATCAGCAAGACCGAGGTGCAGGGCGTGCTCAAGAGCCTGCAGATCCCCTGCTCCACCATCTACGCCCTCTTCCTGGGCGGGGCCAAGGTCAGCTGCATGCGCGTGGACGACCGCACCCTGCTGGGGAGGACCCCGGATGACGTGTTCGTGGCCTACCGCAACAACGACGTGCTCATCTGCGCCTTCACGGCCCTGGACAACAAGAGCTCCTGTCTGGGCAGCGTGAAGAACTTCGCCCTCAAGCTCAACATGCAGCCAGTGCCCGACGCCGTGGCCTCGCCCAGCTTGATTTAAGTAACGGAGTTGGGCTTTTTTTGTGTGTGGGGGTCGGTCGGATTGGCGCCCCGTCGGGTCTGTGTGGCCAGACTGGCCGCCATGTTTGCGACTGGACTTTCGCTGTGACCGGACTTTTGAACGTTAAGATTTTTGTTAAGGACGTGGAAGGTTGTTTTTTTTTTGAGTATCTTGATCCGCTCGTGTAAAACCCACAGAACGAAAGACGTAGGAAAGCTGAGAGCGAACAAAGAAGAGCAAACTGTGGAGAATTGATGAACATGAAACAGATTGGAAAGTACAGTTGAAGAATCGTCAGTGATCTTACAAGTTACTGCAAGTATGACGATATATAACAAGAGGTGAGTCGGGGGCGTTATGCGATGTGACTAATAAATCAAAATAGCCACCTATTCTGCCAGGTGTTCCACACATGCGCGGTACAACGTTGAACGTTTGTAAATGGAGTCCTGTATTATACACACACGGACGTATATTTCATGTAGTGACGATTTCCATCCCCACCGTTTTTTTTTTATATATGTATTTTTTTTTTTTTTTTTAAACAACAGCAGTGTCAAAATGGTCGTTTGATTACCACCGTTCCAAACTATCAGTGTGGCGATGATGTCCTTTTTATGTGGAAAAAAGATTTGTGGGCCGTACACCCACAACGTACAGCAGTGGGGATGACT
This sequence comes from Conus betulinus, assembly GCA_016801955.1. Classification (NCBI taxonomy): domain Eukaryota; kingdom Metazoa; phylum Mollusca; class Gastropoda; order Neogastropoda; family Conidae; genus Conus; species Conus betulinus. The sequence continues at coordinate 1,133,585 of JADBJO010000054.1, read as the reverse complement.
TGATTACTGTTTTATCAGCGGTTTAACAGTGTAACACGTCAGTGGTTACCCGCTGAAACGTTGAAACTAAGTCGCTGTCGACAAGGAAATTAAGAACTGACTGACTGTCTGTCTGTCTCTCTCTCTCTCTCTGTCTCTCTCTCTCTCTCTCTCTCTCTCTCTCTCTCTCTCTCTCGCGCGCGCTATACACGCACGCGCGCGCGCGCGCGCGCGCACACACACACACACACACACACACACACACATACACGTACGCACACACGTACGCACACACACACATAAACACACGTGCGCGCGCGCGCGCACGCGTACGACTTTTTCATTGCTGGGCTGGTGGTGTTTTATGTCTGTGGTGATGGGGGAAGGGGAAGCTCCCTTTTTTGCTTACAGGCTAGTGTGTGAGTGTGTGTGTGTGTGTGTGTGTGTGTGGGGGGGGGGGGGGGGGGGGGGGGGGGGGGCGGCGCACGCGCGCGTGTGTGTGTATGAGTGTGTGTTAGAGTGTGCGTGTGTGTGCGCGCGCGCGTGCGCTTGCACATGCGCACCGCACATGAGCACCTTTTTTTTTTTTTATTTGCACTTAGATGAAAAAAAAAAGAGAAATTTCCAAATTTATGTGATTCCCTTTTTCGAATGATACATTAGCTCCCAAGACAAAATACATAGAGTATGTATGGATATGGCATGGCGATTGTGAGAACATTATTCAGCAGCGCTGCTGACATATCTAGCAGATTCATGATTAAATGAACGTTATTCATAAACTGTCGGCACCAACAGCAGTATGTACGTAACAGCTATTACAGGTATCTGAATTAAATACCAATGCTGCATGCCTTAGCAATGCAGTGATGTACTTCAATGACTAAACGATACATACGTAGTGCATTTTACCTATGATGTGTTTTGTAAGAGATATAAAGATGAATGAAATTACAAAATGCTAATGTTTTAGCGAAATTACATCAGTGACATGAGAACGCACGATTTTTTAATAAATGTTTTATTTTCTGTGAAAAAAAAAATCAACCACAGCAACAATTGAGAGGAAAAACAACAACAAACAAAGGTTTATTTGTTTTGAACTTGCCTGATATATAAATACAGGAAGAGATCGTCAGAGGTCACATCGTCTGCCACTATTGTCAGCCGGCTGATGGCGTTGGCATGGTGTCCACGTGCGGCGTTGTCAGGGCCCCCACCTGAAGGACGTAGAGGGCGCGAAAGCCGTGGATCATCCCCACCCCACCTGTCGGGCGGGCACGGTGACAGTATGCTTTGATGTTAGTGACGGCCTTGCTCGGGCGGTGTGGGTGGTGTGTGTGTGTGTGTGTGTGATCCCTGGCTTCAACCTGACTACGTACGCCTGAGTCATCACGGCCCTCAACACCTGTGCTGTATTGTACGCCTGTGTGTGTGGGTGTGCGTGTGGGTGTGTGGTATTTAGTCTGTTGCTGCTATCGCAGCCCTGATGTAGCGGTCGTGGCCGGCTAGAGTAGGCCTATATGGCTAGAATAGACTGGTTGATGTTACTTCTGTGTGTGCGTGCGCGCGCGCGCGCGCGTGTGTGTGTGTGTATTGGCATTGTTCTTTCTTTCAAAAAAGATCTGCTGCAGTGTTTTTTTTTTTTCAGTCTCTAAATGACTCTCTCTCTCTCCTCCCCCCCCCCCCCCCCCCCCCCCCCCCCCCCCCCCACACGTATATACAACACACACACAGACACAAATACGCATACACGCGGGCGCGCGCGCGCGCGCGCGCACGCACACACACACACACACACACACACACACACACACACCATCCAGCTTTTCTTGTTTCTGTTTGTTAGCCTATGAGTAGAGCTTTTCGTCAGCATGTTGCCAGGTGACGTCTATGTGCTTGAGTTCCCTGCATTCCTGTTTAATTTTGCAAATCATCATCGTTACCACGTGTACTGGTCTGATCGTTTTCTAACAGAAGCAGTTGATTAGTTCAAAGGATATAACTTGTCAATTGTTGCTGTTAGTTTTTGCTCGTACCAGCCACCGTTACTTTAACAGCAAGCATTTTAGTGGCATTGTTAGCCTTAGTTTATGCGAGTTAGATGATGCATGTTTATTTCCCTAAGTTGTTAATACGTTGTACTTTTGTCACTGTTGACCAAATGTTTTTCACGCTGGGATCGACATACATGTTGGAAAATCATTGCATTTAAGATTGAAAAAAAAAAAAAAAAAACCTCAACAACAATAATGATAGCAGCAACAACAACAGAGAACTCAAATGTTAATAAAAATTCAAATTATTCAAAGAATTCACAAATGTTAAAAAGTGACTAAATATACACCCAGCCACCCGCACTTATCTATCTACACACACACATACTCTCTCTCTCTCTCTCTCTCTCTCTCTCTCTCTCTCTCTCTCTCTCTCTCTTTCACACACACACGCGCGCGCGCGCGCGTATGTAAATTCAGCGTCAGGGCAAACGTTAAAAAACATTCCCGTATTCATCGTACAAACTAGATCCTTCAATACGATGGTATGCTTTTGGGAAGCTAGTTGTACTTTGTGTCGCCAGAGACAAGGCGAAAGCCCACGCAAGCTTACCAATGTGCGTGTGTGTGTGTGTGTGTGTGTGTGTGTGTGCAAACGTGCCGGGGGCATTAAAGTCAGATCGTGCGTTGTATGGTAACCTAGCTCCTCCTTTTCATGTCGGGGTGAAGGACAATAGCGGTCCGTCCTCTCATTCTTCACCTCCTGGTTGAGTGTGCAGGAGGTTCGGCATGTGGGAACTCTGATGGCACGAAGGTGAAGGAGACGCATTGTGAGCCGTCCCACTATTGTCTTTGGGGTTCAGTTTCATCAGCATTTACATACCTGTTTTGTTTTGTTTGTTTTGTTTTTAAATTTATCTATTATTCAGTTTTATGATCCAGTGCTGTATTGATTTAAGGTCCTTCGTCCCACGAATGTCTATGTGGACTTGGGGGGGGGGGGGGGGGGGGGGGGGGGGGGGGGGGGGTAAAATAACATAACTGCATTTGTAACTTTGACATTAGAGTTTTTAGATTATATGGCATCAAAATTACTCTTATCCCAGAAAAAAAATGTACTTTGTTGGAACATTAAAAAAAAAAAACGGGATACTGTATGGTCCGAACTCTACCTAGTCTGAAAAATAAGGGGACAAGATTTAATGCCTGGAGGCATTGTTTCAGTACAAGATATCATATACAAAATGTTTTCTTTTCTTCTTTTTGTTTGTTGAAATATTTGGAGCTACAAATTCGCGTGACCATAAGTAGTGATTTTTTTTTTTTTTTTTTTTTTTTTTTTTTTAATTCTGTCAACAACCAGCCAGATGACGCACACTAAGCCTTTGAGAGTCTCTAGGTAAGGGAGGTAACACCAGTTCTCGACAAACTCAGTGCACGCGCCATGCAATCATTTGTCGTCTGCCCTTGTCCTCGTTTGCGCCGAATCGCTTATTGCGTCCATATGCAAAAGTATGATGTATATAGGTTGGCGGCTGAAAAGGCGGGCGTGTGTGTGACTGTGTTCCAGTCATTCTATCGTCGAAAACTGGCCGTTGTAATCGGCGGA
>JADBJO010000054.1:1115000-1117500 GCA_016801955.1 Conus betulinus | reverse complement strand
ATCCAACAACTGTCTCAGTCAATACGACCTTCTCAGACAGATCAGTTCAACAAGCACTATCTTGGTCGATTCCAATAATTATCTCCGTCATGTAACTTCGACTTTTTTCAGACAGATTTCACACACACACACACACACACACACACACACACACACACACACACACACACACAACCCCCCACTACCTTGGCCGGTATCTCCAAAGCCAGGTTATTTTTCCGCCACTTTCTCAGACAATATCAACGATTTTCTTGGTCAACATTAGGTCTATGTGCTTCATCGGCGGTATTTCGGTCAGTAACTTGACATTCTAGATCAGTAAATGCTTCCAAATTTATGTTAGTCATTGACTAATTGACGGCTCGTTTCAGTTGAAAGCGACGGTGATCTCAATGTTCAACTATCAACACTTAACAGTCATGACTTTTTATCTACGTCAGCAACATTTCACGATTGCTTTGATCGACGAAGATCGTCAGCGATCCCAAAATGATTGTTTCAATTAATGATGACAAAGATCTCGACAACAGTGTCATGACGACGACGATCTTGATCAACTACGACTGTGGCACAGTCATTCACAGTAACCGCTCTCTCTCTCTCTCTCTCTCTCTCTCTCTCACAACACACCACTCGTTTGGTCAGTGACAACGACTACTGAATTAATAGACCCCTAACTATGAAGTATTGAAGGAACGTGAATCAGATCGCAGCGGTAATGAAAACAAAATGAAAACGAATTCACAAAACAAGCTGTAATGTAAAGCTGATGAATTGTACAATACCAAGCAGACTAGCGAATTTTCGACAAATATATGCCTTCTTCAGACGTGTAAACAGCAGACATAAAAATGCACAAAATTATTTGCCTACTCCCCTGATTAAAGTGGGCAATTTCTGAAGAAGACAGATTGTCGAAAATTTACTTGTCTGTTCTGTTTTGCACCGTAAATGAACGTATGGCTGATCCAAAAAAAAAAAAAACAAAAAAACAAAAAAAAAAAAAACGCTCTCTTTGATTAATTACAAATAATTGCCATCTCTGCCAGTGACAAACAATTATCTCGGTCAGACACAGAGATCTCAAGCAAAAGAGACCACCTCAACTAACAGTCAGTCAACAACAAGTAGGCCAACAACACAGCCGTCAAAATCCGCCTCACTTCGTAAAGGTGGCTAACTCCTACCGTCAAACTGAACACACCCAAACGTCGTTCCCTTATAGGCTGACAACGTACGACGAAAGAGGAAGTAAAAATGAGTCGCATAGATCTATCTTCAACTCCGCCACAAGAAACCGCGGTGAAAAACGCTGGCTGGCCCTGCGAAGAAGAGAACGCACCGGTGGTTTGCCTTGCAAGCCAAGTGACACCACTAGCCTACAGCACGCACGACACGACGAGCGATTTGAACTGTCACCCGCTTCACCGGAACTTGGCCCCAGACACAGTGTGGGAATTGTGTTGCCTACCGAACGGTAGGAATTTGTCTTTGACAGCATGGGCACGAACTGAAGTTCTGTGGTTTCGTTTTCGGGTTTGCTGGTGGTGTCTTCCAAATCGATTAGCCCCCAGCCCCACCCTTACCATGTAATAGCAGTGTAACGCGCGTGTGTGCGTGCACTGTGAGTGACTTCTCGTATGCTACTGTGCCACCCGTGACTTAAAAAAAAAAAAAAAAAAAAAAATCGTGGGAGACGATGTCAGTTGAGAGAAGACAGTAACATGTCTCGCTGGCCGAATGCTAATGCTTGACGCAGTTGGGCGTGTATTCCAGTATATTCTCAGTGTGTGTCAGTAGAAATCGGGTTCGCCATTGTGCCGTCGGCCGTTTATTATTCTTATATTTTTTTCTCTTGTTTGTGCGATGACGGGTTTTAGAGTGCGCGAGTGTGCAAAACGAAATTGAGCCCACTCCTCTGTCGTTCTGTCTCGACTGGAATACTGCGATATCGCGACGACTACACATTATGGTGAGTGCTTGTTTTTCATCCTTAGATGTTTGCCGTGTACGTATTGCCGACTCTCTCTCTGTGTGTGTGTGTGTGTGTGTGTGTGTGTGTGTGGTGTGTGTGTGTGTGTGTGTGTGTCTCTCTCTCTCTCTCTTAAAACACTCCACCCACCAACCTCCCACCCCCACCCACTCACACAAACACATACACATACTCACACACACACACACACACACACACACACACGCGCGCGCGCGCGCGCGCGCGCGAGCACACAGAGGCGCGCGTGCGCGCGAGTCCACCCCGCTATAGGAATGTCGTGACTGGAATACTGAATTAGTCGTGACGCAGTTATGGTAAGAGTTTGCCTTTTCTCCTTCAGTACATGTTTTTTCATCTCTGTCTGTCTCTCTCTCTCTCTCTCTCTCTCTCTCTCTCTCTCTCTCTCTCTCTCTCTCTCACACACACACACACACACACACACACACACACACACACACACACACACACACACACACGCTCACGCACGAAAGCGCGCGCGCGCACACA
>JADBJO010000054.1:1100000-1110000 GCA_016801955.1 Conus betulinus | reverse complement strand
CAATTTTTTTAAATGTAAGTAATAGCGAACCGCCATGAAAACGTAGACAAACGAATCACAAGACAAAACACGACGCGTTTCGACCGCTTAGGTCTTCTTCAGACAAGATACAAAACACTCAGGACAACCAAAACGAACGAGCAATCACTTATCTTCATCCACTTCAACGCAAGATGGGCGTTGAATCAACGGGTGGAAAGGAGGAGAGGATTAAGAGGGAAAAAGTAAAGAGGCAGGAGGGAGGGAGAACAAATTAACATTCACATACATTTATGTATACAACAGTTACTGTACTTGAATCCACACAAATAAATTCAGAGAGAGGGACAGGCAGAGAGAGAGAGAGAGAGGGGAGAGGGAGGAGAGAGAGAGAGAGAGAGAGAGAGAGAGAGAGAGAGAGAGAGAGAGAGAGAGAGAGAGTTTGCTGTATGAAACAAAGCAAAACAAAACAAACAAACAAAAGTACGAACTAAGTTATTATAAATTGAAACTGTTCACAAAGTTTTGCATAAGATATGAGAAGCAATATCTTTTGTAAATGTTGAGACTAGTATATAAATATATGACTAGATTTAAAATTTAAAAAAAAATCAGTACTCGGTAGTGATACATCAATCCTGTTAACATACCGAATCGGATTCGTTTCACATCTATTTTTCAGGAGTTACAGGGGCAAAATTTGACGCTATCCCAAAGTATGAAAATGAATGTTCTAATAGGTGCTTCCATTTTAGAGGCAATAGGTTTTGAAACGTTCAACGAGGATAATAGATAAGCACTGATATGCTTTTTTACATCCAGTCCTCGCCCTGAGTAGGGTCAAAGCCATACAGACAGACAGAGAGAGACGCAGGAGCGAAGGAGTGTGGGGTAAGGTGCAGAGAGAGAGAGAGAGAGAGAGAGAGAGAGAGAGAGGGGGGGAGAAAGAGGCGAGAGTGGGTGCGATAAGAGAGCATTTTTAGAACAATCTGACAATCAAAAAAAAAAAAAAATTCAAAGATATACAAGACAATCGATTTTGAAGCACACGGGGGGGGGGGGGGGGGGGGGGGGGGGGGGGGGGGGAAAAAAAAATAAAGCACAATGGAGGGGGGAAATGCATAATGATAGCCCAGTCGCCACGGGTAGGAGGGGATGTCATATGGTAATAAATCAAGTTATTCGAACCGTGAGAGAGAGAGAGAGAGAGAGAGAGAGAGAGAGAGAGAGAGAGAGAGAGAGAGAGAGAGAGTCACATAAGAATATAAGCATATCGATAGAATGACAAGAGGGCAGGAGGTAGTAGGAAACACACACACACACACACACACACACACACACACACACACACACACACACACACACACACACACACACACACACACGCGCGCGCGCGCGCGCTCGTACTCACATAAGACATTCTTACTAAACAAAATAACATACATGTGCATTTCAAATACAAAAACACTTCGTAATAGTCAGGTACATACATAAGGCAAAGAGGGTGGTGGTGGTTGGTGGTGGATTTATGGTGGAGTATGCAAAGTACTGGCACATAAGATGGTTGAAGTAATGGTGTTTGAAGGTTGATATGCATTGGCGTTGTTTGGTTTGATTCAGGGAGCGAGTTCCATTGACGGGAACCTGAATATGTTAAACTGGATTTGAATAAGTCAATTCTAGGAACAGGGACATGTAGTTTGTGTAGAGTCCTTGAGGAATTTATTGAGAATCTGTGAAACTAATGTTGAGGGTGCCTTCCCAGACACAATCTTGTGCATTATGATCCCTTTGTTGTATTCTAATCTCAGACTTAAGGGGAGAACTTGAATCTTTTTATAGTCGAGTCCAGAAGACTACTGCTTTTTAGGAGGACTAATTTGAGTGCTCGCTTGTGTAGGCTTAACAATGGTTTAGACAGATGGTGGGATGGTAGGGCGAGGGGGTGGTGGGGTGGGATGGGCTCACTCATGTTCCATCACGTCGAGAGAGAGAGAGAGAGAGAGAGAGAGAGAGAGAGAGAGAGAGAGAGAGATCTTTGTTCCCAAGGGTAACAAATCAGACAGCTGTTTGTTTTTTTTTTTTTTTTTTTTTCATGTGGCTCCCGTCCCTTCTCGGACTAAGGATATGGATAAGCAGACACTGTTACACAATTTAGAACTGATTTCAAATGTAAGAAACAGCGAACCGCCAAGAAAACGTAGACAAACGAATCACAGGACTAAACACGACGCGTTTCGACCTTTTAGGTCTCCTTCAGGCAAGATACAACACGAAAATGAACGAGCAATACATTCACTTCAGTTTTGTATTTTGCCTGAAGAAGACCTAAAAGGTCGAAACGCATCGTGTTTTGTCTTGTGACTCGTTTGTCTACGTTTTCTTGGCGGTTCGCTGTTAAATACGTTTGAAATTTGTTCAGATTTCGGCCTGCAGTCGCCTCACTTTGCAACTAATATAGAACTGTTTGTAACAACACAGTATCAGCATAAGAGAGAGAGAGAGAGAGAGAGAGAGAGAGAGAGAGAGAGAGAGAGTAGTCTCTTTTAAGCCTTGCCCAACCATCACAGGCCGCAAGCGGGGGCCGCGACAGCAACTGTAGCAGATGCACCAGCCAAACAACACACAACCTGCACTGCGTACACCCCAACAGATAAATATATTTTACGTATACACACCACCCCCCCCCCCCCCCCCCCCACACACACACACACACACACATACACACACACACATACACAACGCACGCACGCACGCACGCACGCACCCACACATACACGCACATACACACACTGATGTAAACACGAAGCACACCTGCTTCCCAAATCCCTCTTCCCTGCTTCCATCCACCCCCGCTTCCCTCTCTTCCATCCTTCCTGGACTTTCTCTCTCTCTCTCTCTCTCTCTCTCTCTCTCTCTCTCTCTCTCTCTCACACACACACACACACACACACACACACACACACACACACACACACACACACACACACACACACACACATACGCGCGCGCGCGCGCGCACACACACACACACGCACACACACGCACACAGACTTACATGCGCTCTCTTCCTCTCTCTCTCTCTCTGTCTCAGTCTCTCAGTCTGTCTCTGTCTCTGTCTCTGTCTCTCTCTCTCTCTCTCTCTCTCTCTCTCTCTCACACACCACACGCTCGCGCGCGCGCGCGCGCGCGCGCGCATGCGCGAACCATTTCTGATGCAAGCATGTAGAACATCTGCTTCCCAAATTCACCCCTCCCTGTCCCCACCTTCTCGTTCCCCTCCATCTTCCTCCTATCCCTCCCCCCCCCCCCCCCCCCCCCGTCCTATTTCTCTTCAAATATGAAATCTATGAACTTGTTCAATATGAATCACGCCTGTTGTCTGTTTTTTTTTTTTTCCATTATACTTTTAAAAAAAAAGAAGAAGAAACGAATTTCAAGATTACTTTCCTCCAATAAACCGTAAGCCAAACCGTATCCCCATAATTGCATTTTTTAATGTGATTGTAAAGACAGACATACCTAACCTTAAAAGAAAGAAGCAGCGACCACACGTTCATACACTTAAACGGGACATATGGAAAGACAAAGATAACGAAACAGAGAGACAGACAGTGACCACACATTTGCACACACACAAAGAGGTATATACATTAACAGAGCAGTTGAAAGGACAAACATGGCTGGCCAGAGAGACAAACATGGCTAGTTAGAGAGGGACAAACATGGCTAGCTAGAGAGACAAACATGGCTAGTCAGAAAGATACACATGGCTAGTCAGAAAGACACATGGCTAGTCAGAAAGACACACATGGCTAGCCAGAGAGAGACAAACGTGGCTAGTCTTAGAGACAAACTTGTCTAGTCAGAGAGACAAACATGGCTAGTCAGAGAGAAAAAAACATAGCTAGTAAGAGACAAACATGGCAAGTCAGAGAGACAAACATGGCTAGAGAGAAACATGGCTAGTCAGAGAGACAAACATGGCTAGAGAGAAACATGGCTTGTCAGAGAATGAAACATGGCTAGTCAGAGAGACAAACATGGCTAGTCAGAGAGAGACACATGGCTAGTCAGAGACAAACATGGCTAGTCAGAGGGACACACATGGCTAGTCAGAGGGACACACATGGCTAGAGACAAACATGGCTAGTCAGAGAGACAAACATGCCCAGTCAGAGAGACAGACATGACAAACATGGCTAGTGAGAAAGACACGCATGGCTAGTCAGAGAGACAAACATGGCTAGTCAGAGACAAACATGGCTAGTCAGAGACAAACATGGCTAGTCAGAGAGACACACATGGCTAGTCAGAAAGACACACATGGCTAGTCAGAGAGACAAACATGACTAGAGAGAAACATGGCTAGTCAGAGAGAATGAAACATTGCTAGTCAGAGAATGAAACATGGCTGTTCAGAGAGACAAATATGGCTAGTCAGAGAGACAAGCATGGTTAGTCAGAGAGAGACAAACATGGCTAGTCAGAAAGCAAACATGGCTAGTCAGAAAGACACACATGGCTGGTCAGAGAGACAAGCATGGCTAGTCAGAGAGACACACATGGCTAGTCAGAGAGACAAGCATGGCTAGTCAGAGAGACAAACATGGCTAGAGAGAAACATGGCTAGTCAGAGAGATGAAACATTGCTAGTCAGAGAGACAAACATGACTAGTCAGAGAGACAAACATGGCTAGTCAGAAAAGACACACATGGCTAGTCAGAAAGACGCACATGGCTAGTCAGAGAGACAAACATGGCTAGTCAGAGAGACAAACATGGCTAGAGAGAAAAACATGGCTAGTCAGAGAATGAAGCATTGCTAGTCAGAGAGACAAACATGACTAGTCAGAGAGACAAACATGGCTAGTCAGAAAGACACACATGGCTAGTCAGAAAGACACACATGGCTAGTCAGAGAGACAAACATGGCAGTCAGAGAGACACACATGGCAAGTCAGAGAGATACACATGGCTAGTCAGAAAGACACACATGGCTAGCGAGAGAGATACACATGGCTAGCCAGAGAGAGACCAACATGGCTAGTCAGAAAGACACACATGGGCTAGTCAGAGAGAGACAAACGTGGCTAGTCTTAAGACAAACTTGGCTAGTCAGAAAGACACATATGGCTAGTCAGAGAGACAAACATGGCTAGTCAGAGAGACACACATGGCTAGTCAGAAAGACACACATGGCTAGTCAGAAAGACATACATGGCTAGTCAGAAAGACACACATGGCTAGTCAGAGAGACAAACGCGGCTAGTCAGAGATACAAACATGGCTAGGGGTTACATGTTACACAGGTTAAACAGGCAATAACAAAAGACAAATGTATCCTTTCACAGAGATAAAACAGTCGTCACACGCTCGTCCCCCCCCACCCACCCACTCACCCTCTCACCCCTACCCACACTCCCCTGCCCCGCCTCCCTTCTGCTTCCCCAACTAACCAACATCTGAACATTCCGTCCACGGCCACCGCCCTCACGCCCACTCCAATCTCAATCTCCCCCTACTCCCCCTACTTTCCCCCCCCCCCCCCCCCCCCCCCCCCCCCACCCTCTGCCGCCTCAGGCAATAGCATCATTGAATGACCTCTTCACCGTCGTTCACACCTGCAAATGAATCAGAGGCGCTGAAGCGCAGGTCTGCCAACCTTGGTTATTTCCCTTGCCTTCGCATTCCGCTGGCACGAACGACTTTTTTTTTTTTTTTTTTTTTTTTTTTTTTTTTTTTTTTTTTTTATAAGAGATCAGACATTTTACACACACACACACACACACACACACACACACACAAACGAATCTTAACTGGGGAACCGAACTCGCATCGAAAAAAACCCAAAAAAAAAACTGAGAATGTTATACCCACCCCTTTGTTTTCTACAATAGAGTTCTGCAAAGATCATTCGTTAATCAGACGACGTGGCTATTTAAAGTGTGTTTAGAAAAAAAAAAGCAGAGGTTAGATAGTTTGAAAATAATTCAGTTGTAGCTTTTGTACGTCTCATTGATCTCGTTTTCAGTGAAGCGATAAACGGACTAAACCTGAATCACAGGCCATGTTCCATTATTTCACCTTGTTATTCAGGACAAAGAAAAAAAAATGTTGTAGTTACAGTAACATGGGAGGGGGGGGGGGGGGGGGGGGGGGGGAGCGGTGGTGATGAGCTGGGAAAGTGTCGGTAAGTAGATAGGTTTTCTAAACATTTATTTATTTTCTTTTTACTGTCGTGATGGCTGACACACGTGACAGCTTCATTCCCACACAAATCATGGCTCCCACATTTCCTCGACTTCGTAGATTTTTTTTTTTTAAATAGAGAGAGAAATAAAGAAGCCGAAAAAAAAAAGAGAAAGTATAAAGAAAAAAAAAAAGAAAAAAAAGTAGCGGGGGAGAAGTCGAAGGTGGGGGCGGGAGGGGGTGGGGAGAGAGAGCATGGGCAATTGAATTAGCGGAGGTTTCCGGTAGAGTACGCTTACGTCACAGATATCTTCGCTCGAGAGGAATCGCTTCGCTGTGTGATAATAATTATAAGCCGAAGCTGAAGTCCTGTGCGTGGCAGGCCTGAAACGTGGACGATGCTCCGTTTGACGCACAAATGTAGGTCACATTGCACCATTTTGAGTGCAAGTTCCGATATTATTTTCCGGAAGTGGTCGGGGCGGCCATCCCCTCCCCCCCCCCCCCCCCCCCCCCCCCGTTTGACGCACAAATGTAGTCCATTTGCACCATTTTGAGTGCAAGTTCCGATATTATTTTCCGGATATGGTGGGGGCCCATCCCCTCGCGCCCCCCTCCCCCCTGGAGTTTTCGGGTTTTTGCTTTTTTTTTCTCTCTCTCAATCACTCACAAAACGAGCCTTGATACTGCATTTTGTTTCATTTTGATGTCTGGACCATTACCCTCGGTCAGACACATGACGAAAGACTATTAGAGAGTGAGCAGTTTGTTCTCTAAAACGCTATCGGATGGAGAGTGTGTGTGTGCGTGTGTGTGTGTGTGTGTGTGTGTAGTCCGAGAAAAGTTTAGGTTCGGCAGTAAAAAAAAATCGAGTTGGTCAGGTTTTCGTAAACAACACTATTTGGGAGGGGGGGGGGGGGGGGGGGGGGGGGGGGGGGCGGGGGGGGGGGGGGGGGCTCTCATCTCTGTTTCTGTCTGTGTCTCACTCTCTCTTCTGTGTGTGTGTGTGTGTGTGTGTGTGTGTGTGTGTGTGTGTGTGTGTGTGTGCGCGCGTGCATGAGTAAACACCACTTATAAGAAACTTGGATGTCAGGAAACTCGCGTATAAGAAAGCAAACTACTCCCTGCTGCGAGCTTTCTTTGCGTCACTAAAACACTTCGGGTGTAAGAAACTTGACTGTAAAGAAACCTTACCTATAACAGTATAAGAAGCAGTTTACTTTCGCTAAGACGTGACTGGCCTAGCATGTAAGAAAATCTTGGTTTGTATGAAATGTTTTTTTTTTTTTTTTTTTGATACTTTGTTGTTAAATGGGTTGGTTGTTCCCCTGAGACCTTGGTTGCAGCTAGAAGAAAAACGTACCCGTGTCACCTCGGTATATGACAGTGACGAAACACTTGCACCGGATGTAAACCAGACAGAAGGACCGAGAACAAACCCCCTGAATATTAGATCCTCAAACTGCATCGTCTTGCTTTTGACTTACGTAGGCCTGCAGAAGTCACTAGGGATCTTCCGATGGTTCTTGTTTTTGTTTTTTTTTTCTTTTTTTTCATTGACGCCATTCATGCTTTTTTTTACGGTGAGAGAGAGAGAGAGAGGGGGTGCGATTGTAATGCAGACACTGTATTACAAACAATTTCAGTTCTCATCGCTCGATTCAGATCTCCATGTTTCGGGCTTAGTATGACGTTTGTTTACCAAATGGCGCACACGCACAAATCACGTCATGATCTTGACCCATAAACTGAGCAAAGATGGGCCTACCTAAGTATTTGCAGTGGAAAGAAGAGCTAGGCCGTATTCTTCGTCGTCGATTTTTTTTTTTTCTTTTCTGAAGAAAGTCTGTTACCTCCTTTGATCGTGTTCAAGTGTTGAATCATCGCACACTCACTTTTATTCAACGGGGTGTCTTGCAGAGTAAACGACTAATTCTCGATAAAGATTTATGTTGTTTCGAATGGCCATGTTCTGTAAAGTAATCATACCCTTAATAAGTTATACCGACGTGTTGGGTAACTTGTGGGGCATTTGAGACACTGTTTTGGATCTGAACATATTTTGTATAGGCCTGTACGACAGATAGGCTAAAAGAGGACTGAAAGCACTTCAGAATGAATCACTCTTCATGGGTTCGTCGTCATACATGTGTTAAAGAATGGTTTTGGGAAATAATAAATGTCTAGTTTGCGGCCATTTATGAGTGTTGGCATACCTATAAATGTAAACTGTAGTAACTTGAGCTAGTTTTTTTCCCCCCATCTGAATACTTTGTTACGTAGATAGTTTACATGACTATGCGGATGTTACGACTAAGAAAAATATTATTCCCAGACACCTCAGAAACTGGAATGGTTTGCAGGCAACATTCGGTTCAGACCTCTCGTTGAAACGATCCGGACAGAGAAAAAGGTCGACTCTGGTAGGCTAACACGTTCAAAGTCTTTCATATAAAGTAGATTATGCACAGATCATACTCAATGACCATCACAACGGTCCCGAAACAAACACACACACACAAAAATGTGTCCTCAGACACTTTCAGTTTCAGTTTTCTCTCTACACTCGCTAGTACTAGTAGTAGGTTGAGTTTAATGTCGTCCTAGCAAATCTCATTCCCTCAGTCATTTACAGGTCACCCATATTAAAAGTACAAGAAACACGGCGCGCTATAGACAATCAAAACCAATGGTGCGTTCTAGAACGCTCGAAAATTTTGATATAGCACGGCCAATCATAATGCATAACACTTTAAAGAAGGATCGAAAACCATCACACTTTACGGCCAATCAAAATGCTCAGAATATCTTTGTGTCTGTTTGTGAACATATGTCACATTAAACTTATCAATTTGGAAGCGAAAGCAAAGACATGTAGATCTGAGTCGACCGATGATAAGAAGTCAAGTCGAACTGTTTGTAACACACCTTCCCTTCCTCCCAACACACACACACACTCTCTCTCTCTCTCTCTCTGTCTCTGTCTGTCTGTCTGTCTGTCTGTCTGTCTCTGTCTCTCTCTCTCTCTCTCTCTCTCTCTCTCTCTCTCTCTCTCTCTCACACACACACACACACACACACGCACGCACGCGCGCGCACGCACGCGAGCGCACGCACGCACGCACACACGCACGCACACACACACACACACACACACACACACACACACACACACACACACACGCAACTGGCACCTAAAAGGGGGAGAAATTTCTATACAACTTTTGTGTCTGACATGAAATCTAATGGAATTTATATGAAAACATAGCTGAGACAACTAATTGAAGAAAAAAAAAGCTTCAACGATAGGTGTTTCATAGCTAGTCTTTTCAAGCCTTAACTTTGAATTGCAGTTCTACAGAATGCCACGATAATACTGCATTTCTTCGCACTATTGGTGTAGTTATCTCTTGATCCACACAATTTTTGGTACAGTGAAAGAAACACTCATAATGACTTGTATGACTTTAATCTCTGTTCATTCATAAAAAAAAAAAAAAAAAAAAAAAAAAATGCAAAGCATATACACGTACTCCCGCTTTATTTTGAATAAGCGTGTACATGTCACTAAGATATTCCATAAAGAAGAAAAACCGTTTGGGGCCGTTATAGCCGTTAGTAACGGATATTCCGGTAAAATGAAACATCGGGCATCATCCGTGACCCATGATGAACGTACGTACAGATTTTCAGAAAGATCGGCCCAGAAGTTTTGTCTGGAGCGAGTGGAAAACATTTTGACCAGGGACAGACACACAGCAGACAGACAGACAGACAGACAGACAGACAGACAGACAGACACATAGACAGCATTTCTTCGTTCCCATTG
>JADBJO010000054.1:1092500-1095000 GCA_016801955.1 Conus betulinus | reverse complement strand
GACCGGGGACGCAGGATAAGAAAAAAGACTTTGCTTCCTTCCATTTCAAACCCACCAAATGTCATCTGCAGCTGTACTCTAAGAGAAAGAAAGAGCATCTTTCTGTGATCAAGTTACCCGCTATTATTCTTTCCCCAAGAATAGTTACGTCCTTTAGATGGTGTTCGATCTGTGCGCCATTCATGCTGGTGAAAAGATGACACGCCTCGCCGGCCCAGTTCGGAATATCTAAAGGTCGAGTGAATCAACGGTGGAAGAGAAACTGTGTTTAGGGGTCAGCAGCATCTATCTTTTGTTTTGGTTTTCTTTCACCGACCTCGCTATCTGAGGCGCTTGCGGCCGACGGGTTCATCTGCAATGATGATGTTGATCACGCCGTCGTCATTGACGTGTTCTGCAGGCTGCAAGTCATTCTTGTCCCCTGTGGGTTGATCATCTGCTGTCATGTTGCTGTCTGGGTAGGGAAAGAACTGGGAGGGGGGGGGGAGTATGTTCAGAGAGGTGGTCGTTAAACGTGGTGCGAGGATGGCAAGATTCTATCTTTATTCGATCTTTTTTCATTCGAGTTTTATTTTGGAAACATGTTCCAGTGTTTAGACAATTCCCTGATCCGTGTCATTCGAGGAAAAGCCATAGAAAGGAAAAACAACGAATGAACAAAACAAAACAACCAAAACAAACAAAAAAAAAAACGTGCGTGGGCACACACATATACACGCGCGCGGGCGCGCGCGCGCGCGCACACACACACACACACACACACACACACACACACACACACACACACACACTGTATTGTAAAGGACACGAAAGTTGTAATATTTTAAGAAATACGAGTAGCAAAGATAGGCCTACATTTTAAAAAATCTTCCGGATAACCGAAACAGGGTGATTACACATGTGTGAGGCCTATGTAAGAAGGAAGGGAGTGGTGAACATGTTAGAGATGTGTGGCATGTTTGTGTGCGTGAGTTGAAAAAATATACCGACACAACGACAAGCCGTATTGTACCTAATATTTACTAAGCTAAATCTTTTACCGTTGATATTTATGTAAAACGACTTCCACCTGAAACATGTCACGTCGTACTTGATATACGTCACATATGAACGAGATGATACAAGATTATGGTGATGTACTTGTTTTCATTCCAGTTTAGAGACGGACACATTCCAACGTTATGTTAGATCCCCCGTAAATCCACGTTATTTATTTCCCAGTGCGCTAGTAAATCATTGAATGTCGCCTGGTTGTCTGTCAAGTGCGTTAACTCTAAGCGGCGACATCGTTCACGAGTTTCAGTTCTTTGCGCGAGATGACCTTGATCCTGACCCGATGGCGTGATTACTCACGTCACAACATGTCTACATGGCTATCTGTCACAACACGTGTGGGGTCGTAGGCGGAGAGGGAGAAGATGTAAGAGCTTTGATGATCCGCCTGTGAGTAAGCTTACGCTCAGTCTGAAAACGTACGATGCGTGTCCACTTGCGTACCTGGTGGCTGAGAGAGAGAGAGAGAGAGAGAGAGAGAGAGAGAGAGAGAGAGAGAGAGAGAGAGAGATTTGTAGATTTGAGAGAGAGAGAGAGAGAGAGAGAGAGAGAGAGAGAGAGAGAGAGAGAGAGAATGTTCATTCTTAAAGATCACTGGCCCAGAGAGAGAGAGAGAGAATGAATGTTTATTCTTAAAGATCACTGGCCCAGAGAGAGAGAGAGAGAGAGAGAGAGGAATGTTCATTCTTAAAGATCACTGGCCCAGAGAGAGAGAGAGAGAATGTTCATTCTTAAAGATCACTGGCCCAGAGAGAGAGAGAGAGAGCGAGCGAGCGAGCGAGAGAGAGAGGTGATTATCTTTGAATCGTCGTCAATCTCCTATTTCAGACTGTATCCTTGCCAATCCATTGCTTCCTAATTTGCTGACAGAATTATAAATGTTAAAGTGTCAAGCACTCTCATTTTCACCGCAAGCATCACCGCCACCAGAGAGAGAGAGAGAGAGAGAGAGAGAGAGAGAGAGAGAGAGAGATCATACATTGATACACACAGACGCGGAGTTAATCGTTGTTTTCTCAGGGATGCCTTCAAAGAAAATGTCCTTCGATCGGACACACACGTGTGCTTTCGTTCAGTGACTGAATCCACACACCCCGCAGGCAGCTTGTACCGTTGCGAACATGAGAAGGTTAAAAACATGATTGAAATGCGGGATGAGTGGGAACGTGGAGGAAAGGGGGTAGTAGGTTGATTACGGAGAGAGAGAGAGAGAGACCGACAGACAGACGGACAGAGAGAAAAAACATCCTGGAAATCCCTGTCGTTTGCATTTTTTATCCTATGACTGACGACTATGGTCGTGAGAGTTTCGCGACAGGTGCTTATGTTTCCTTTTGTAGCTGTTGCTGAGCGTCAGTCAAGGGGGGGAGGGGGGGGGGGGGGGGGGGGGGAGGGAGGGATGGGGGGGATAGGTAGTAAGGGGTAGAGTGGCCAAACACAGAGCACA
>JADBJO010000054.1:1082500-1087500 GCA_016801955.1 Conus betulinus | reverse complement strand
CCTTCCTTATTTTAGAGCTGCTTTGCATGAACTCGGGACATGTTCCACTGCTTGTTTGCCCTGACAGAGCGGGCACGTAGGGTCATCTGAGTTCCACCAGTCCACCAACTTTTGAAATGATGACAAGAGGTCATATTCAGATCTGAATTTGAAGCTGATCCTGAGAGCTGCATATATATATATATATATATATATATATATATATATATATATATATATATATATATATATATATATATATATATATATATCCTATAGGTTATTCGCGTAGGTTTCTTTGGGATGAGTTTTCCCACGTAGTCCGCTGCCCATGTTGGCCTTGCTGGACCGCCTTCTAGATTACTTGGCATCCTCTTTTTTCTACATACAGTCTGCCTGTCTGCTTGTCTGTCTGTCTGTCTGTTTCTCTCTGTCTTTCTGCCCCCCCCCCCCCTCTCTCTCTCTCTCTCTCCTCTCTTTTTGCTACCAGCACTGAAACTATCGGTAGCCTATCCTATTGTCACTGAATTGAAGGGAGACTGGACTTCCTTACTGTTATGAACTTTCCATCACATTGAAGAGCTTGACAGCACTCTGCATTCAGTTTGAGTGATGTTGTTCGTCGCTCGGCCGACTGCAGGGGCCCTGTCAGGGCTGTTCCATCGTCGGCATTGACAGCAGCGTTCAATTCCCAGCAAGATGCGTCTGGGAAAGGAATTTCCTTGCATACTCGCAGTCTGTGTCGAGTCGTCGTGAGGCAACCCAGCAGAGACGACACTGCACTGTGGCTGAGTCACTTCGGTGGTGTTCAGTGGTGCCTGTTCTGATCTGTCATGTAAGTCCCCCTTCTGACGACAATGATTGCTTAGTTGTGGAGGAGGCTGCCACCATATCTGTGTAATGGCAGTCCTCATGAATTTGCTAGTACTGGTGACCCCGACAGAATCTCATCAAGGGCATAACGTGGAGAGGAAATCAAAACTGATGTCATCATGACAGCAGGGCCAGGAGGGCTACAGAATTTTATTTTTTTTTTAAATATATATAATGCTGATTGATGAGGATGAAAATGGTGAAGATGGTGCTACGGATTTCCATTCTGACCTTAGACTGCATGACAGGGCTGTATACTGTACGCTTACTTTGGTAGTTTATCCTAGCGTCAACCAGGACCCAGAGAGATACAGACACCTACAGTTGTTTGGGCCAGGAAATTTTTTTAACGACACTGTCAGAAACGCATCACGGTGGATGAAACACGACCATGTGGTCCCGGTCTTCCCTATCGAACACATCTTTAAATTCAACCCTGGGTAGAGGCGGGCTGGGTAGAAAAAACCACACACAAATAAATGGCTCTGATGGGAATCGAACCCGCGACCTCCCCAGTTGGAAGTTCGCGACACTGATCACCTTGCCACGGCGGCTGGTTTGAAGGAATATTTTTGTCTTGTCTTTCTCTCCGGCCCCTCCGCCTCCCCCCCCCCCCCCCCCCTCCCCTCCCGCTTTCCCCTTTCCGACATCTCCTCCTCCATCCCCCCCACCCCCTATCTCCACACAGACTCCTCCGCCCCCGCTTGTCCCTCACTATCCTTTCGTCCCGTTCCAAACCTACCCTCTGTCTGTCTGTCTGTCCGTCTGTCTCTGTTTCTCTCTCTCTCTCTCTCTCTCTCTCTCTCTCTCTCTCTCTCTCTCTCTCTCTCTCTCTCTCTCTCTCTCTCTCTCTCAAGTGCGCCCACCAGCCTTGAAAAGGTGCCAGTCGGCCGGGCTGTAATTTAAACCAAAAGAGGAGCAGAAACCCGCCGTCAGAAACCACTTCTCTCCCGTCTCTGTTCACGCCCTTTCTGCTTGGGACTGCACGTATATATATCATTGCACCGACAGCCTGGTGATTGCACGCTGTGCGCACATTTCCAGGACTCCCCCCTCCCCCCCCCCCCCTCCCCTCACTTTTCCATCCCTCTCCGCCAGCGGGGGGTGGGGTGGGTGGGGTGGGGGGGGGGGGGGGTTCGTTTAACACAGAGAGCTTCCCCTGCCTGTTGGAAGGTCTGTGCTTCCTTTTTTTTTTCTTTTTTTTTTTTTCACTTTCTTTGACTTTACCTTTTATTTCACTTTTTTTTTTTTTTTCTTTTCTTTTTTTTTTTTTTCTTCTTTTTTTTTTTTTTATACTTTTTTTGTTGTTGTTGTTGTTTTTTGTTTGTTTAAGTCTATTTCGACTGTCGTCAACTGCTTTTCTGGTTTGTGGTCCATTCTGTTCTCTTTGTGCTAGAAACGCTCTTACACGTATTTCTGGTCACAGTTCATGATATGCCAGTTTGTGTGTGTGTGTGTGTGTGTGTGTGTGTGTGTGTGTGTGTGTGTGTGTGTGTGTGGAAAGAGAGAGAGAGAGGGGGGGGGGATAGATAGAGAGAGAGAGAGAGAGGGCGAGTGTGTGTGTGTGTGTGTGTGTGTGTGTGTGTGTGTGTGTGTGTGTGTGTGTGTGTGTGTGTGTGCAAGAGGGAGATAGAGGTGTGTGTGTGTGTGTGTGTGTGTGTGTGTGTGTGTGTGTGTGTGTGATATCTGCCGACGAGGTAGTGAAATTGTACACACTGTCCAAGGTGGACTCTAGCTGCCCATTCTGCCATGTTTATTAGTCCCGTTGTGTTGTTGTTGTTGGGATTTTAAAAAATCATAATCAACATTTTCTTCTATTTTCTTTCTCTTTTCCCCTTTTGTAACGGATTTTTTTTTCTTATTTTTTTTTCCTTTGTTAGTCTGAGAATAAAATTAAGCGGAAAACGGCTGACGCTCTCGAGTACGACCTTGTCTTTTCCGTCTTATAGATGATATCATTTGAACTACTATGCACTGAAGTGCTTTCGTTGTTATGTTTTTTTTTCAGGATACTTTTGTTATTGTTTTCTACTTCTTCTTCTTCTTCCTCCTCCTCTCTCTTCCTCGTCTTCTGTCTGTTTTCTTCTTGTCTTTCTTTCTTCTTCTTCTCCTCTCTCTTCTTCTTCTTCTTCTTCTCCTCCTCCTCCCCCTTCTTCTTCTTCTTCCTCTTCATGCTCTGGCCTGACCTGTGTTCAGGATGTGACCTTTTCTTCTTCCTGTACGAAAACTGACAAACCCTTAAATGGCCCTGTGCGATTTGCGGGCCGACCCATCACAATACGAACCGAAAACTAACAAACTCGACGCAGCTGTTTCCTTCACACAGAGGCGGACGGCGGAAAGAGCAGCGGCACCCCGGGAAAGAAAATGGGATCGACAAAGAGGAGGAGGAGGAGGATGTGGAAGAGCTGTACGTGGAAGCGGAGAGCACCTCAGTCACGATCCGGGGACGCAAGGGGTCCACGAAACGAGCCACCTCGGCGCGCGTGTCGCTCATGTGAGAAGAACACTGGTTTCTTTCACATTTTTGTACTCCCAGTTCATATAGAACAGAGAGTACTTTACAATGGGAACGAAAAATGCTGTCTGTGAGTCTGTCTGTCTGTGGTCAAAATGTGTTCCACTCGCTCCAGACAAAACTCTGGGGCGATCTTTCTGAAAATTTGTAGGTATGTTCATTATGGGTCACGGATGATGCCCGATGTTTTACTTTACCAGAATAGCAGTTGTTACTAACGGCTATAACAGCCCAAAACAGTTTTTTCTTCTTTATGGCTATCTGAGTGACGAAATACATCATGACGCATGTTTGACGTCATCATACATTATGACGCATGTTCGATTGTGACGTTTTTCAGCTACCCCCCCCCCCTCTCCCCCCCCCATGCGCATTCAAGATAAACTGGGAGTACGTTAATATGCTTTGCATCTTGTTTTTTGTATGGTGGTGGTGGTGGTGATGATGGTAGCTTGGTTGGTTGGGGGTCGGTCGTTTTTCGTTAATGGTCTGTTTCGTTTATGCTGGGTGAATTTGTGTAGTGTTTGTACGATTGTCAAGCCAATAGTTAGCTGCGAAACATAGTCTGCATACACAGTACAGTACACGTGTGTACAGGTGCGCGCGCACACACACACACACACACACATGCATGCACACACACACACACACACACACACACACACACACACACACACGCATACATACATACATACATACATACACATGCACACACACAACACATGCACACGCACATGCACACAGGCATACGCAAACGCGCGCACACACACACACACACACACACACACACACACACACACACACACGTACACGTACACGTCAACAACAATGCGTGATGGCATCTAGCTTGGTTGGTTTGAGGTCGTTCGTTTTTATTGATCATTTGTTCGTTTATGTGGGCGTTTAAACTCCAAATAGATCTTAATGTTACTTTTACAGTGGTCAGATCTGTAATTTTCATCGAAAAACATATCAATCAAAAAAGGAAACAAACAAATGCGCCACACACACACACACACACACACACACACACACACACACACACACACACACACATACGCAAACACGCACGCCGCATACACACATATCACCATCATCGTTTCTTTCCTCACCACCTGTATTGTTGTGTGTCTCTTTCGATTTCACCTTTGCTTTCGATCACTACTTTGTTTCCGTTTATTCCAGTCCCTGTCTCTTGGTTTGTGTGGGACCTGAATGTGTCCTGATTCTTTGTTGGTTTTTTTTTTTCCCTTGACAATGTCCACTGCCTCCCGAACTTCCCTTTTTTTCTGCCATTCCATTAAAAAAAAAAAAAAATTTTTTTGCCAGTCTTCAGCTTGGGCGGGGCTGATTTGATTAAAAAAAAAAAACAAAAAACAAAACTTTCCTCCCCGAATCTTCGTGCACGATTGATGAGCTTGGGTTTTCCCACTATATCTTCAGATGGATTGGTTTCAGGGTTTAGTTGTATTGTTTGACTTGACGACTTTCAAGAGCAGGCGGGACGCTGGGCCATTTCCTCGGTTTTTGTTGTGTTGTTGTTGTTTTGTTGCTGTTGTTTTTTGTTGTTGATTTTGTTTTTCTCTTTTTTTTTTTTTTTTTTTTTTTTTTGTTTTTTTGTACTTCTCAT
>JADBJO010000054.1:1077500-1080000 GCA_016801955.1 Conus betulinus | reverse complement strand
ATGAGAACATTACGTGTGTGACCCGTTTTTGATTACTCCGCCACGTGGGCAGCCACACTCCGACTTCGGGGTATTTCTGGAGACTGATAATGTTATGCTAGGAGCTTGTCACAACTGAAGACAATCCCCGCATAACTATGCAGAGCACAGCAACATTTTGATGTAGCCTTGTTGTTCTAGCTATGTCAATTGGCCTGACACAACCTTAAGCCAAGGCGGGTTTGATGAATGAAATCTAGAGTACAAAGACAGATGTTTGCTGCTTTTTCTTTTGTTTTGTTTTGCACTGTTCGTTTGTTTGTATTGAGGGAATGCCAGAACAAAGTGTGCCTGAGGGTAACATTCCTCTTGTGGTTTGCAGGAGACGACGTGGCAAGAACCATTGCCAGAGGAACCAGAAAGAAATATACGAACCACTGGATGGTGAGTAAGACTCCTCACCCTCTGTCTGTCTCACTCTCTGTCTTTCTCTTTTTCTTCCTCCTCTTTCTCTCTTTTTCTCTATTTTTTTTCTGTCTGTGCGTCTGTCTGTCAGTCTCTGTGTCTATCCCTGTCTGTGTCTGTCTGTCTCTCTCTCTCTCTCTCTCTCTCTCTCTCTCTCTCTCTCTCTCTCTCTCTCTCTCTCTCTCTCTCTCTCTCTCTCTCTCTCTCTCTCTCTCTCTCTCTCTCTCTCCGTCTGCCTGACTCTCTGTCTAGTCTCTCTTTCAGTCTAGGTGGCTGTGTGCACGCACACGTTCTGCACATTTTGTATTGTCTGGAAGACAGCTGTGAATGGCGTGGGAATCAAACCGACAGTTAATAAAAGACAAGAAAGAAGAAAAAGTAGAAGTAAAATCGAACGTACAGGTCTAATACAGTGCGAACTCGGCCCCTGCAATACAACGCACCCTCAAAATCACATGTCCAGTCAAAGCCTGTTTTTCAGCTGGAGTTATCGCAAAGCCCCAGACCCGAGTACACGCCATTAAGTGCAAGCTTCTTTAACACAGGCATGAAATGCAACCTCTGTATTACACGCCCTACAGCACAACCTCCACAACAGATGTGATACAGGCCAACATCCACATTAGGCGGCTTTTTGGACAAACGTCCCAGTTGCACATTTTAGAATCCAACCTAACGTCTGCAAGTTGCACGTTGTTAAGCTCACCTTCACGTTGCAAACTCGCGAAGCCCACTTTCCACTGAAGACGCCATGACGCCTAATCTACATTGCATTCCATCCTCCACATTACTGCGCGGCCAACCTCCATGTTACACGCCAGAGAGCCTAACCTTAGTTATATGGCACACAGCCCAACCTCCATGTTACACGCCAGAGAGCCTAACCTTAGTTATATGGCACACAGCCCAACCTCCATGTTACACGCCAGAGAGCCTAACCTTAGTTATATGGCACACAGCCCAACCTCCATGTTACACGCCAGAGAGCCTAACCTTAGTTATATGGCACACAGCCCAACCTCCATGTTACACGCCAGAGAGCCTAACCTTAGTTATATGGCACACAGCCCAACCTCCATGTTACACGCCAGAGAGCCTAACTTAGTTAGTATGGCACACAGCCCAACCTCCACATTACACGTCATAAAGCCTAACCTTAATTATATGGCACACAGCCCAACCTCCACATTACACGTCATAAAGCCTAACCTTAATTATATGCCACATGGCCCAATCTCCATGTTACACGTCATAGACCCCAGCGTCTACGTCATATGCGATAAAGCCCGGCTTCGGCCCAGCGCGCCGGACAACGCAACTTTCACGTTAGAGCCATCAAGCCGAACCCCCACGTCACACACCATGAATTCCAACTTCCACGTTGCATGCTGTTAAAGGCCAGCCTCCACATTTTTTACTCCATAAACCCCAGCCTTCAGACTGCATGCCCCTAAACAACACGCCACAGAGCGCAGTGCCATGTTGCAAGCCACACAGCCCAGTTTCCTCATCACACGTGTGTGTGTGTGTGTGTGTGTGTGTGTAAGGAAATGATTGAACCTAATTGTCCCGATACTGACCTCCGTTGAGATGACTCACCATCGACGTCTAGTGACCAAACGCGTGTTTTAAATGGTGGGATGAAGTGTCCGTGTGCGCGCGCGCGCGCGCGCGCACACACACACACACACACACACACACACACACACACACACACACACACACACACACAGAAAACCCAAACGCACTGGTGTCATACATGATTACAGATCATTCCCGAAGAGGAAATGTTATTAGCTTCATGCTTAATGGTGGGGACGTAAATTGCAGACGTACACGAACAGTGACTGAACAAGTAAGTAGAAGAATCTGGGAAACTTGTTCAGCGCACATTCAGGAACCCTACTTATCCTACTCAAGAGCCCTACTTTACATACTTAACGTTGTGTGTTTCACACGCATTCAACCCATTTATTAGCACATACTTCACATTTGTAACGGGGACGTAACTCAACGGTCCTAAGTCTGCCCGCTCTCAAACAGCACGTAATCCAGT
>JADBJO010000054.1:1057500-1070000 GCA_016801955.1 Conus betulinus | reverse complement strand
AACCAACATTTACATTAGTGACGCAACCGGTTCAACGGAATGTTTCGATGTGTTGAAAGCAAAGAAAGATGGTTAAAAAAAAAAAAAAAAAAAAAGACTCTCACAGTAGGTTGGAGGTAAAGAGAGTGAGACAAATAACCTGATGAACAACCAGATGGCCAAGGATCGTGTTTAGAAACTATGTGGATTACTTTTGTGTGCGCATATGTCGCAATCGATTGATGAGTTAAAGCATTTGAATTTTCAGTCTAGGAAAAATAAACAAACAAGAAGGTTAACTCTTGCTCACGTGAAGAGATATCACCAGCTGGCCTGGCGACTTTGTGCTGCTGTAAGCAGTATTCGTTTTGGATTTATGGGCGTTTAAACTGTCAAGCCGAATTGGTGCCGTAAGCAACATTCGTTTAGAATTATGGGCGTGTAACTGTCTACGCGAATTGGAGCCGTTTGTAGTATTCGTTCGGAATTAAGGGCGTGTAATTGTCTCGTTATGGAAGCAAGAGTTATCCTTCTTGTTCATTACTCTCTGTTCACTGGCTCCTGCCTCGTTTGATGTTCCCTTTCAGTATAAATGTACGAGCCTCGATAGCGCTTGACTGGTGAAGCATAGAGCAGAATTGTTTCTGATTTCTACAGTCGTAGAGACATGCTAGGGCTAAATCCTCTGTGTGCTCTGTGTGTATACGCCCACGAGAGATGAGATACTCAGTTTTAAGATCCGGAGGGTTGTGGCTTCACACAAATTCCCAGAACGTACCGAGATAGTTTAGGAAAGAGATGGGCACTGCTAAGCATGCACCAATGTATACTAAAATGCCACCACGAAACTCAGACAGCAGCAACATCAGCGTTCATGTGTCTGTAGTGGCAGTCCCATGGCATGCTAGTTATCAGGTCATAAAATAATTATGATCAGCTTTTTTCTGTGTGTGTGTGTGTGTGTGTGTGTGTGTGTGTTTGCCTGGAACAAATCCGATTCTTGCAGCACCAGTCGCAAAGCGCAACCGTCGTTACAGCTCTGCCAGTGCAGCTGAAAGACGGTCAGAAAACGAACTTACATAGACAGAAATGTGATGACCCAGCTCGATCGATTGCTGAACGAAAGAGAAGTACGATGCAGCAGCAACCCACGACTGTGTTTTAAAAAAAAAAAAAGAGGGCTAGGGTGGTATGGGTTTTAAATGAATTTTGGCGGAAAAACATGACTGCACGAACCTAAAGTGAAAAATGAAAATTACATTCCACTTCACGAACTTTGGTCAGCTTCATGTGAAGAAGCATGCAATTGGTCATATTCATGTAAAGAAGCATTCTATTGGTCAGCTTCATGTGAAGAAGCATGCTATTGGTCAGCTTCATGTAAAGAAGCATTCTATTGGTCAGCTTCATGTAAAGAAGCATTCTATTGGTCAGTTTCCTATTAAGAAGCATTCTAGTGATCAGGTTCATGTGAAGAAGCATTCTATTGGCCAGCTTCATGTGAAGAAGCATTCTATTGGTCAGCTTCATGTGAAGAAGCATTCTATTGGCCAGTTTCGTGTGTAGAAGCATTCTATTGGTCAGCTTCATGTGAAGAAGCATTCTGTTGGTCAGTTTCATATGAAGATGTATTCTTTTGGTCAGCATCCCATAAACATTGCAATTGCCTTTGATAGTGTTGTCTTTATTTACGTAAACTCACGAAACAGCAGTCAGACAAACAACACAAATACCACATAATTTGCTCATGCACAGCCGACCTTTGAAATTCTCCACTGGATGTCAACCTCTTCATTCATGGAATGTAACATGGAAGTCACCGATTTCATTGCGTTTCTGACATGTGCCGTGGGCATTTTGAACGCACGCACCTCCTGCCGCCTTCCTGTTTATCCTCCTTCTCGCATCCCACTACCACTCTCAGAACCTTCTGTTCCTCTGCTGTTTCCTTCTAACGTCAGTGTTCTCCAGTCGATGCTTAAGTCCATACACTTTGTCAGGCATCTCTCTGATACATACTTTCTGAAGAGAAGTAAGAAGCTTTTGACAAAGGAAGGTATGTGGCAGAAGAAGCTTCTCCGTGTGAATTCATCATTTATTGTCTGATTAGTTTGTCACAGCAAAGATGATGAAAACCTATTTTCAATTACTTCACTCTCCCCCCCCCCCCCCCCCTCCGCTCTCTCTCTTTTATGTTTTTGATGCATGCGCGATCTCTCTTTGTTTTTATTTTTCGTTTGTTAGATTGTTTGAGTTGTTTGGTTGCTTGCTTAGCTTTGTTTTAAGTTCGATTTGTTCCTGTTTGACTTTAGTGTGCATGATATTGTATACTCCCAAATTAAAATTGTAAAAAAAAAAAAAGAAAGAAAAGCATTGTGCCGCCAAACGAACACCAAACAAAACGAAAATTACAGGGATTGGACCTCTCTGGTCTTTTGACAAGACAAACAGCATGAAAGAAAATGAAAACAAAGTACGAACAGACACTTATCTCCTCTAATTAGGCTCAAAATGGATGTGGAATGAAAGTCATCTTATTCTGCTTCCATTTTTGTACCCAATTTGAGGAGGAGAGAAGTGCCTGTCTATTCTTCCTACGTTTTCACTGTCATTCATGTTGTTTGTCCTGCCTGAAGAAGACCAAACAGGTCGAAACGCGTTGTGTTTGTTCTTTCGTTTGGCGACAGAGCGATTTTCTTTCGTTGTTGTTGTTGTTTCAATTTCCGCCTGCTGTCATCTCACTCTGAAACCTACTCTCAGGATAGTTGATGACTTTCAGTATCTCCTCCCCCTCCCCCCCCCTCCCCAGCCCCTCCGCACACCCCCGTCTTCTCTGCTCCCACTTAAAAAAGAAAAAAAAAACACACTTCAGGTCATCATATTCGTCCAAATGGAAATTTGTAATAGGTTTTACAGCATGTTACCCGAAGTCTCTGTTCAGAAATGATTACTTCTGTGTCTCCTTTATTTTTGTCAAGGTGATGCTGCAGTTTGTTTTGCGGGGGAAAGGATCTGTTGACGAGACTGAGGTTTTTGAACAAACAAGCCATATACGTTATAAATCAGTAATGTGGATTGTTTGGTTTTCGCTTCCATGGAACAAGGCTGCATGCTTTTTTTCGTTTTTCTTTCTTTCTTTTTTTTTCTTCTAATTTTAAGGGGGAAAAAATCAGATTCAAAATGTGTAAGCCCTTTTGATTTTCCTGAACGTATTTTGAATTGGATTCAAGTATCAGATCTTTTCCCTTTTTTCCCCCTTTTCCTTTTTTCATAGAAAGTTCTGTCTTTTTAGTTATTTGACTCTCTACTCCCACCCCCTATCCCACCTTTTTTTTTTCTTTTGTGGTGGCATCTGCATGCATTTTCTTCTCTGGGTTTTGCTTTTTTTTTTTTTTAAAGGAAAATCCGTACTTTTCTTGTTTGGTTGTCTTTTCTTCGTTTATCACTTTTTTTTTTTCCTTTTTTTCCCCCACCTTTTTTTTCCCTTTTTTCGCCCCACCTTATTTTTGGTCGGGAATGATTCTAATCCACTGAAAAATTAATGTTCCTGTGAACGTGTCCGCCAGAGCGACAATATTCATTTTTTGCTGTATGTTTTCTCTCGTAGTTTTTTTGTTCTCCCCCTCCCCCACATCTCTGTCTCTCCCTTTCCCCCTTCCCTCTTTCTCTCACACCTTACTTCTCACCCACTCTCCTTTGTTAATCGTGGTTTATGAGAAGAGCGATACACGCATCAAACTGAGTGTGTCACGTATATTAAAAAAACTATGGACATGATGATGGTAAAAATGATGATGACAGTGGTTGTGGTGGTGGTGGTGGTGGTGGTGGTGGTGGTGGTGATGGTAGTCATTATGAGGAGGAGGAGGAGGAGTAGGAGGGGAGGAGGAAGAGAGGAGGAGGAAGAGTAGGACACCTGTGTGCTGCCATGTATACACAGAGACGCCCATTCTCCATCATGGGAAGAAGTTTTCAGCGCACAAAAACAGACAGACTGTGTTCTTTTATGCATTTGTGTGTGTGTGTGTGTGTGTGTGTGTGTGTGTGTGTGTGTGTGTGTGTGTGTGTGCATATGATACGGCGTGCTCTCACGTCTGTGTGTGTGTGTGTGTGTGTGTGTTTGCGTGCGTGTGTGTATGCGTGTGTGTGTGTGTGCGCGCGCACGTGCGTGCGTGCGTACGTGTTTGCCATTAAGAGCAAAACGCCTTAAATCACGTCTGCCACCACTCCCACCCCTCGCTCCCTTTCCTACATCCCCTCCCTGCATATCTCACCTCCTCTTCTCCCGTCGCATCCCTCCTCCTCATTTCTTGGTAAACATGTCAACAAGCCGTGTATGTCATTCAACCTCATCCCTTCGTGTCATCTGTGTGCCTGTCAGGTTCACGTCGTTCAGTCATCGCAAGTAAGCTGTTGTGTTCTCACAGTTCCTTGTAGCCTGCGTTAATGCAGCGCAATTTGTTTTAACGCGGCAATTTGTTCCAACAGGGTGCGGCAATTTGTTACAATGGTACAAATTGCGGCAATTTGTTACAATGGTACAAATTGCCGCACCGATGGCGGCAATTTGGTGGTACAATTGTTTGTTTTTAAAGGAGGTACAGGTGAGAAAAATCACAATTGTAATATTGTGTTTTCTTAAAATGAGCAATAACAGGTACAGGTGCGGCAAAATGTACCAAAAGAAAATTGTAACAAATTGCCGCAGTCGGGGCGGCAATTTGTACTCTTGGAACAAATTGCCGCGTTGGAACAAATTGCGCTGCATCACTGCGTTCTCCAGATCTATAGACAAGTCTTGTGTTCCTCTCTCTGTCCAGGAGCCTCATGAAATAATTGCCGTTCTTTCAACGTACCTTAACCGTTCTGCACCACTAACATCCCACAACTTTTTTGTCTCTGGTACTTGTGTTACTCACTCTTTTTTTTTTTTTTTTTTTTTGTCTGACGAACAGAAGAAATCGATGTGAGGATAAAAGTGTGGGGAGGAGTTGTAGGGGATGAGGGAAAAGGGATGGGGGTGGGATGGTAGAATAGAATTATGAAGATTTGGGAAATAAAAATCAAACTAAATGTGAGATGTGTGATAGATCTAGACGCCGGGCGATACATTGTTTAGCTTCGTGAGAATTTCAGCTGCTTGATGCGTTTTCATTATGGATGGCTTGAAGTAAAGAAAAAGGAGATTTACTGCTTATTCAATGTTCCATCTGAAAATAAGATTTGGACTTTTGACTTCATTACTGGTGTGTACCATGCAGCAGTATGCTTCAATGTTCCATCTGAAAATAAAATTTGGACTTTGACTTCATTACTGGTGTGTACCATGCAGCAGTATGCTCAGTTTGATATCATTTACCGCATAGCGTTCGTTTATCTTCAGCAGATTTATAAACTGCCTGTCTCTCTCTCGTCTCCTCTCTCTCTCTCTCTCTCTCTCTCTCTCTCTCTCTCTCTCTCTCGTGTTTTAGAGTGGGAGATAGTGAGAGACAATGTAATTATCTCTGAAAGGGATAGAGAGAGGGAGAGAGAGAGAGAGATATCTTCCGTCGTGCATGTGCAGTATGTGGCCATGTATGGGCATGTGCATGTTTGAGTGTTTTGTGCATGTGCGCATGCGTGCGCGCACGCCTCTGTGTGTGTGTGTGTGTGTGAGTGTGTGTGTGTGTGTGTGTGTGTGTGTGTGTGTGTGTGTGTGTGTACACGCGTTTGCGCGTCGAAGCATGAGACTGGGAGAAAGATTGAACTTTCTGTTTCAGTTAGAGGTTTCATCAACTTGAAATAACATAATCATCTTTTTCTGTTGTTAATTGTGTATTCAGTTTCTCCTTCTGGTGTTCTTTCTTTCTTTTTTTTTTCTTTCTTTTTTTTTTTTTCGTACATATTTGGGATTTTTCTGAGCACTTTTGTACTTCCTCATATTTTCCTGCACGTGCGTATAATTTTCTGGACACGATTTTCTTGATCTGACATGAAATGGCTCCCCTCCATAGGTGGACAATCGTGTGATGGATGAAGGCCACCCTCTTTTCTCTTCACTCTTTTGACCCCCACCTTTTCCTGTTACGTTGGTTTTCCTTGTTGCACGAGGAAAAAAATCAGTAGTATTTCAGCGCCCTGTTGAGCCACTGTGGAAAAACGGTAACAGAATTTGGCCGTGTGCAAGTCTTTTCTGGTGAGACTTTTAAACAGAGACGCATGCTTTTAGAGAAAATATTAAAACGAAACAAAACAAAAAACAAAAAGAAAGAAAAATAAAGTCGCACGTGTCGAATCGCGTTCTTTCCTTTATGGAAAAGCAGGTGAGAATGTGATAGGGGATGTCAGCGCGCTTGCGCACACACACGCGCGTGCAAACACACACACACACACGCACTCACGCGCGTGCGCGCAAGCTCTCTCTCTCTCTCTCTCTGACACACACACACACACACACACGCACACGCACACACACGCACACACACACACACACACAAAGAGAGAGAGAGAGAGAGGAGATGTGTTTAAAAGACGGGATTTGCTGTCTTGAATAGAAGGATAAAAGGCGATCACATTCGGAGAAAAAAAAAAAGATTAGCTTTGAGCCATGGGCATCAATGATAGGGACGCAAAAGAAGGAGAAGAGAGGGGGGCGTCGTTTATCCGAGATGAAGCGAAACAATCAAGAGACTGGGAGAACAACTACATTGTTCACGCTCCACGACCGAGTTGCATGTCCAGGCTTGAATTGTCGCATTGTATGAAAACAGTCGGTGTGAGAAAAGGTGAACAGACGATGCGCAGAGATTTTGTAGCCTTGCATTTCTCAGATGAAAATTATGTTCAACTGTTCAAGAGGATTTCTGCTCAGAGACGGACATCGGATGGTATTCTTTGAAAGTAAATGTGGTATCTTTTATTTGTTTTGTTGTTGTTGTTGTTGTTTTTTTCATAGTAGAATTGTTTTATTAGATAAGACATCAACATTCTTTAAATTGACATTAATTTGAAATGTCAGATATATTTTTTTCTTTCTTACTTTCCTTTTTAGGGTACTAAACTTTGTATTTTAACATCTTGTGCACGACTTTACTTTTTTTTTTTTTTTTTAACCATATAAGATTTTTATTTTAAAACGGACAGTGTAAGTGTATGTGTGTGTTTTTTTTTTTTGTTTGTTTGTTTTAATTTATCCACACACTAGCATGGGCCTTGGCTGTTGGTATGGTCTTCCGGACTAATTAATTCAGTGTGTGTGTGTGTGTGTGTGTGTGTGTGTGTGTGTGTGTGTGTGTGTGTGTTTTGCATACGTGCGATCGCGTGCGCGTGAGCGTGTATGCGCGCACCGTAAAAATTCGGGAGATTTTATTTTGTATCTTATTCTTCGTTTAAATCCACATTTTTCACTCTAATGAAGCGTTTCGTTAGTCTTTTTATTTGTTTAAGAGTTAGTGATGGTTTTTTGTTTTGTTTGTTTGTTTTTTTTTTTCGTCAAGATCAGTTTGCCTCTCGTCCAAACCAAGTGACCTTCATCGTCTGAATAAAGTTGTCTGACGTGAATCTCCATAATCGTTTTCACAGTTGAGATCATGCTTGAAAGGAAAGGGCAGTAAATGTTGGAGAGGAACAGTGTGAAAAAAGTGACGTGGTTCATCTTCACCACTGCACGTGTGTCCAGTACAAAAATCAACCAAGAATGGAGAAAACTACCGATGTGTTTCAGTTACCGAAACAGAATCACACCCCTCTTCCTCTGTTCTTTTCTATATCTATATCCGTGTGTGGATTCCAAGCTTAGTAGTGTTCGGTTTGGAAAGAGTATTGTTATTATTATTATTATTATTAACATTATTATTATTATTTGATGTTGATGTTGTTATGATTATGATGATGATGATTATTATTATCATCCTTGTTGTTGTAGTTGTTGTTGTTGTTAAGAGTGCCTATATAGTGCCTACCCTTGTCTAGAGACCAGTCTCCAAGCACTTTACAAACCACGACTCTCATTTCGATAATTTTGGTGATCAACATAAAATACCTTTCTGATGTTGATGATTTGTAATGCATTTTGTGGGTGAGAAAAAAAAAGGATAGTTTTTGACATTTTTGAAACACGTAACTCCTTGAATTACTCCGTTTTGCGTAGTAATTTAGGACAAATTCGAGCACCACCATAACAGACACGAACAGCAGGTTACTGCGACAAGGCCTATACGTATTCATTTGTCTTTCATATTATTACACAAGTCCTGAAGACGGTCTATGACCGAAACGTGAAGATGTTTTTTCTTTTTTTCTATGTTTAAATCTTCTGAGCATCCTCATAGACAGTTTGTAGTGTTCACAGAAGATCAGCGGTCAAAAATCTGTTTCATTATTCTACTTATTTCGACTGCGTCCTTGTAACCCATGGTTTTTGTTTTCTTTTCGTCTACACTACTACTATGCCTCCGTCGAAATACGTATTCGTCCGTTTACGTATTATGTTTTGGAACGTCATTGCCCATACGTATTTATTTGTCTTTCGTTTTATGTCACAAGTCCTGAAGACGGTCTGTGGCCGAAATAAACTTTGAAGGTTTTTTTTTGGTTTTTTTTTTCGTTTTTTTTTTCTATGTTTAAATCTTCTGAGCATCCTCAAAGACAGTTTGTACTGCAACAGGATTTTTTTTTTCAAGGTGCAGAAATCACAAAGCCTACTTTCTCCTCCTTTACCACGAAATGTTTTCCACGATTGTTTTGTTTAAAGACAAACTTTCTCTTAACGATATTCTAATGTTAAGCCTCCCCTCCGCCCCCCCCCCCCCAAAAAAAAAAAAAAAACACACACACACACACAACCCCCCCCCCCCCCCCCCCAAAAAAAAAAAAAAAAAAAAAAAAAAAAAAAACCCACCTCCCTCAGATCTGAAGGAATTCGAATGCGGACTAATGACAGACAGGTGAATGGCGGAGTGTCCACGATGCGAATTGATAAAAGGAAAAAAAGAAAAGTTCGGCAGTTCTCGACTGGATTCATGCCAGCAAACACAAAACGGATCGTACAATTTTTGTTCCAAATGAAATATGCTTTAACGCCTGATATTTTCATGAAACAATGGCATTTTGTTGGACTCTATCTGTGTGTCAAACTCTTTCTTTGTCTCGCTGTCTGTCTGCCTGCCTGCCTGTCTGTCTGTCTGTCTGTCTGTCTGTCTGTCTGTCTCTCTCTCTCTCTCTCTCTCTCTCTCTCTCTGCGCCCCAGCCTGCCTGCCTGCCTGCCTGTCTCCTGCCTGCTGCATGCATGCATGCATGCCTACCTGCCCGTCTGTCTGCCTCTCTCTTTCTCTCTGTCTGTCTGTCTTTCTCTCTTTCTCTCACCCTTCCTCACTCCCTTTCAGAGTTTGTACGTCTGTCGTATGCGTGTGGGTGAGCAAATGCGTTTAAAGTTTGCATGCGCACCGAGTTCCACACAGAAATAACCAGTAACGTGTTCTGTCCCTTTCAGTTGATGGCTGGGGTGAAACACGACACTGCCACCACCGAAGAGTAAGTACAGTGTCATGTCCAAGGTAACAGGGCCACACTTTAAGACCACAAGGACAATAGATTTGCATCCAAGACAATGATCGAATTATACCCAAGATAATGATAGTATTACATCCAAGACAACGAATTCATTGCTAGAAGAACACCACAGTCAAATCCCAGACCGTGGGGTCACATCCAAAAGCAACATCTAAGACAAAGGGATTGAACTTTAAACCCATTGGATTCAGAGACACAGAGAGAGAGAGAGAGAGAGAGAGAGAGAGAGATAGTCTGCCTGAAAACATCCAGGATAGTAGGAAATCTTCGAACACAATAGGATCATATCCAAGACAATGAGATTCTGTGTGTGTGTGTGTGTGTGTGTGTGTGTGTGAAAATAATGCAGGATCACGACAAAATCTATAGGATTCCATTACAGATAATACCGTTAGGTCCCAAACCGTGGAATCATAATGAAGACAATACAAGATTGCAACATGACGGTGCTGGTGTCATCCAAGACGGTGGGATCAATCTTCTCAGTTGCGCGCGTAGCAAACTCGGCTCTGGATCGGAGCCGGCCGAACCCCCCAAAATCCGCCAAATAAATGGCTCTGATGGGATTCGAACCCCTACGTCCTTCCAGCCCGAATCTTCGACCACTGTGCTACGGTGATTGATACAGAATAAACTGTACTGACAAAAGTCGGGGCGGGAAAATGGGGATGGGTAGGACGGGAAGCAGGATTTAATACTGTCAGCGCACAAGGTCATGCAACTCTGTATTTTTTGCCTCACAAATCTCAAAATGCAAAGCATATAACGTACTCCCAGTTATCTTCCTGAAAAACGTCACAATCAAACATGCGTCATAATGTGTCTGACGTCACAATCAAAACATGCGTCATAGTGACGTCACAATCAAACGTGTCATAATGTATTTCGTCACTGAGATATTCCATAAGAAAAACCGTTTGGGGCTAGTACAGCCGTTAGTAACGGTTATTCTGGTAAAATAAAATATCGGGCATCATCCGTGACCCATAATGAACATACCTACACATTTTCAGAAAGATCGGCTGAGAAGTTTTGTATTGAGCGAGTGGAACACATTTTGACCACGGACAGACAGACACACACGCAGACAGACAGACACACAGACAGCATTTCTTCGTTCCCATTGTAAAGTACTCCCAGTTCTATAAGCAGTGGGAGTACCAAAACGTATTGTGTAATTGTAGTGTGAACCCACTTTCGACGGAAGATCCTTCTGCCTGTTTAAGCAACTACATTTTTTTTTTACCTTCTTTGTTAAAAACAAACAAACAAAAAGACACAGTCATAGTAGATGAATGCTTTTATGATTATGGATTGAAAACAAGAAAAAATCAAAACAACCTGAAACAGAATTAAGTAGATGTGAGGAAAAACACTGTCTTCCCTGTTTAACAAACAAAAAAAAAAAATGAAAAACGTAACTATCTTTTACAGAACAATAATTATGTCTTCACAATCACAGACGATGACGTAAAACTTGCATGCGTAAGAACTAAACCTACAAGAATTAGAACTGCCAGTGACTACCCCAGAGGCTTGACGGTCGTCAAAGTACAACTGCTTACACAACACTCGAAACATGTTTTCAGAATGCAGCTGAGACATTACTGTTGTGAAAAAAAAAAAAAAAAAAAAAAACGTACTCGGAATTGTTCATTAAAAACCATAGCTAACTATGTGAGGGTTTTTTTTTTTTTTTTTTTTGTTTTTAGATTTTTTGTTTATAATAAACATTTTATTTTTCTCTTTTTGCATAAACAATGTACACACATATAATATCAGCAAATTTAACAAGTACAAACAGTATACAAACATACAAGCACCAGCAAATTGGACAAAATACATATTACACACTTGTATAAAGCAGAGAACCATATTATTTATACGCTTACAAAGGTTTGTAAACAAAGATAGGTTGATATACATGCCATCGTGCCAGAAAGTTCTGCTGAGACATATCTATATGGCTGGCATATTTTTCGATTTCATACCTTTTGTTCAAATATATAGTGAACTGTTGGAATTGAGGTTTTGTTCCTTCAAACTGACATTTGTATACATAAAATTTAGCTAGCAGCATAATAAAGTCAAATGTACTGTCGGCCTTGTAATTGTCATCGCATCCAAATAAAACTGTCTTTTCAGTTTGTAATAAGTTTGTGTTAGCACACTTTTCGTTTACCGTATCAACTATCTGAGGCTGTGTAGTCTTTCAAAATAAATCAACAGGATAGTGCATTTTCAGGAGAACACAGGTGACTTTTTTTCTTAAGCTTTGTAGCCATTAAAAGAGGTCTGCAAAAATAGTGCAGTTACAGGAGGACGGATGATGATTATTTGATGTTTTTACAGTCGTGAATGTGTGTCTGCAGAATAATGTGTGTTGAGGACGGATCACTTGATGAAGCTTTGAGGTTGTGTAAACAACAACACAAAATATGTGTATTAAGAATGACAGTTGACTATTTTGATGATTTGCTGTCGTTCACCCTCCAGTACTATGTTCTTGTTCGCAGCCCAGAGGAAATGTATGAACCTTTGCCGGACGGAGATATGGACGGTATGTAGTGTGTGCTTGCGTCTGAGCGTGTGTGCGCTGGCGCGCGCGCGCGCGCGTCAGTGGGTCTGTGTGTACGTACGTAATTGAATACTGTATTTATTCTATGACTGTTGCAGTAAAGATTTGCGTTCTCTTTCATTTTTAGCTGCAATGACGGTATGTAGAGCGATGAATGGGATACCCCACACTTTTTACTGATTATAATTATGCGAACAGTTAAATGTCTGGGATGGCGTTTCGTAATATTCAGGTATGTCTTTAAATCTTTTAATACGTGCTGCTACTATTACCATTCTCTATTTATTCATTATATTATTCTTCCCCTCAAGAGTACACACAAAAGGCAAGGAACTATGAATGACAGAAAATAAAAAGCCACCATTTAGACAACGTGTGGGTTTTTAATGACATA
>JADBJO010000054.1:1042500-1050000 GCA_016801955.1 Conus betulinus | reverse complement strand
TTCACAAGTTTTCATCAATATGACCTGAAATTTAAGATGTGCCTCCATTTTGCTACTTGACAATCATGAATTGACAAAACATTTCGTTTCTTGTCCTTTGGTGAACAAATAAACAATCTCTGCTTTCAGCATGACGTTTCTATATATCATGGGTCTCACAGATCCACACTTTGTAAAGAAAGAAAACGTTGATATTCTCAGAAAACGTTGATATTTCTCAGAAACGCACGCACGTGTTCAAACATATACACGTGCGAGGGCTTCTTTCACACAGACACAGAAGCTTGCAGGCGCGCGCCCCCCACTCCCCCCCCCCACCCCCCCCCCCCCCCCCCCCCCCCCCCCCACCCCCCCCCCCCCCCCCCCCCCCCCCCCCCCCCCCCCCCCCCCCCCCCCCCCCACCCCCCCCCCCCCCCCCCCCCCCCCCCCCCCCCCCCCCCCCCCCCCCCCCCCCCCCCCCCCCCCCCCCCCCCCCCCCCCCCCCCCCCCCCCCCCCCCCCCCCCCCCCCCCCCCCCCCCCCCCCCCCCCCCCCCCCCCCCACACACACACACACACATACACACACATGCGCGCGCGCGTGCACACACACACACACACACACACACACACACACACACACACACACACACACACTCACACACACACAACGCGTGCGCACGCGCTTGCATGCATGCATGCGTATCATGATTTTCCAGCCCTTTAGCCAGTTCTTTCTGTCACCCTCCTGAGATGGCATTTGTATGGTCGTTATCACCGGTCATGACGTGGATCCAGTGCCTGAAAGTTTTACGGATCAATGTAGCGAGCTCTTGTATCAGCAAAGGAAAACGATGTGAATAAAAGAACTCACAAATACTACATTTAAGCACACTTAACATCCACAAAGAACGCGTATAACTGCACAAACTTTTATACTTATTAACACGTATTGAAACAAACAAAAAAAATGCACGTATTCACTTCACTTCACTTCACTTAGAGAGAGAGAGAGAGAGAGAGAGAGAGAGAGAGAGAGTCTAGTTTATGATCCACACTTCGACTTTCAGCATACACATACATACAAAAGCTCATCAACTGGCTGTCCAAACGGCGCAAGTCTTCGACATTTCCCCTGGAAGGACCTGTACAGTTCAATTTCAGACTGTGGACATTTTAGTTCCCATCTGTCGGGAAGACTCTCCAGGTAAGGCCAACGCTTCTTTCACTTTGAATCCACAGTTCACATGGCTGCAATGTTTTACTCACTCAAGTTACTCTCTCTCTCTCTCTCTCTCTCTCTCTCTGCTGTATGTGTACGTGCGAGCGCACACGCTTTTATATGTATGTATCCCCCGTTCATTCAAAGGAGAGACTGGGAAGCAAAGATTCCAGTTTTTGTGTGCTCCCTTTACCAAAACAAGAACAAGGGAATATCAAAATAACAACACCAAACGACATCACAACACACGTTTTTCCTGACCACTCTTCATGTAATTTTCCACATAAACATTTCCAACTGTTTTCCTCTTGCCATCTTTCTTGAATGGACATCACCTAATACATTACATTTCCCTTTCCCCTCCGTTCATAAAGTAAACGATTACATAGGTTTTAATTTTTTCTTTTTTCAGAAGGATCCACCAACAGGACTCAGGATCACAAGAGGCAGGCTTTCGTCCAGTGGTTGGACGCTGAGGTCTTCTGGGAAGAAACCCCAGGTCCTACCGTTAAGTTTGGAAATTTGTTTTTCTTAAGACGTTATACAAAAAAAGACATGGTGATAATCATATTAGTTCGTGGCATTCCGTTTCCATCACATCGCTACCTACATACAGTTGGGGATACAAAAAGTATTCATGAAAAAAAAAAAAAAACGATTTGTATTTTTGCTTAAATCAGTTACGCGTTTTCACAAAATGCTTCTTATTACATTTACTTTTTTTTTTTAATTAATCACGTCAATGTTCGTGAATCAGCCATTTATATTTACTTATAAATAATTTCGCTTCTCCCTTACCCTATTTTTTGTTCCCCAACTGGCAACTTACCGTAGGGAATAAACGCTATGCAAATCCCCAGCAGACTTTTGTCTGCAGCTACATCTACGACCACTCACTGGTCGCCAGGAGAAAAAAACAAAAACAAAAAAACTTTTCCTCTTCAGCCCCTCAGGTTGGAAAATACTAGTCTTCACCAAAGTCAAGATACTATCTAACCTCCTGTACTACCAGTTGGTCTGCCATAAAGATTGAGAACACACCCGTCCTAAAAACAAGTGAGCTTCTCTCACCCATCACGTGCCACAACGTCCAATCGAATCAACAATAAGGAAAGGTTAGGAATCCAAACACCAATCACACATGGTCTGACGACAAAAGAAATAAAACAACCATGCTTTCAAATCACACTGTGGCCACGCGCCTATGTTTCACGATCTTTCGTTTCATATTCAGTTCATTCATGCGCCATTCTGCAATCATGACACAACATCTCGAGCCATCACACCGGGCGAGGTTCACAGGCTCACAATCCCATGACGCCCTTCCAGTGCGTGCGGGGTGAGTCGCACTGTGTGTGTATGGGTGTTTTTGTGTGCATGAGTGTTTGTGTTCACAGGCTCACAGTCCCATGACGCCCTTCCAGTGCGTGCGGGGTGAGTTGCACTGTGTGTATGGGTGTTTGTGTACATGAGTGTCTGTATGTTTGCTAACTGAGGTTACAGCATCAAGCAGGACAAGTTAGCACAACCAGGTATCCCTTGACAGTGTAGGGCAAAACACTTTAGTTATGTGGCTGATGCTGTCAATAGTTATTCTGTTCAGTGCCCCTTTCTGTCTGCATATGACAGCGTGTGGCGATGCGTTTAGGGCAAAACACCGTATGTATTATTATTATTTTTTTTTTTTTTTGTCGTCTTTTCCTTTTTTCTGCGTACGCAGGCTGATGCTCCTGCGGACACTCCCTGTACAGACAGCCAAGGATTACTCTCATCTGCCTAGCGAAGGGAGTGGAGTTTTGTGTGCATGACCGTTTTTTTTTTTTTTTTTTTTTATCCCGCCATTAAGGCAGCCATACTCCAACTTCGGGTAAGGTGTATGCTATGTGTAACGTGTCATCCATACCAACGGCCAAACTGGCCTTTTCCGAAAGTTGGTGATGGGATTTTTACATGTGTGCAAGATGTTGTACGTGCGTTCACGCACGGAACCTCGGTTTATAGTCTCATTCGGACTGTATAGGAAATGGAGTCCGAACCAATGTTAAATCCGAGGGAAAAAATCCACTGTACCGAAACGGCCCGGCTAAGATTCGAACCCGCAACCCCAGGATCACCAAGATTACAAGTCCGGTGCTCTACCACTGAGCTATTTCGGCCCCCAATATATATATGATGACTTTCCCCTATCTGTCGAGCATAATACTATGTCTTTCTGCTCCTCTCTCTGCCTTGATGATAATACCTTTTGGTAATGACAATGGTAATGCGCAGCGAGTGGTGTCCACAAGGAACAGCCTTCCGGATAATGTGGTGAGGGCCCCGAGCATTAGTGGCTTTAAAAGAAGACTGGATGCCCATTGGGAAAGTCTGCCAAATAAATTTGACCCCAT
The DNA here is from genome assembly GCA_016801955.1 of Conus betulinus. Taxonomy (NCBI): domain Eukaryota; kingdom Metazoa; phylum Mollusca; class Gastropoda; order Neogastropoda; family Conidae; genus Conus; species Conus betulinus. The sequence continues at coordinate 1,046,411 of JADBJO010000054.1, read as the reverse complement.
GTCACGCACGCAGGTCTAGGTTGAACAGGAGTGGTGAACAAGCCTTGTAAAAAGGCCTCTAACACCCAAATACATCAAGTATCAAGTATATCAAAATGTAAGAGTGTCCCTGCCTTGATGTCTATCCATTTCGCTCATTAACATAAATTTTGTCCCGTTTCGTGCATACGATATCCTATGTTCTCCTTCATAATCTCAAATTTCTTTTGCTGAATTGTGGGAATATAGAGTCTAATTCAGGCCCTGAAAATGTTCTTGAATTGTACAAGAACTAGAAGCGAAAAATCAACAGTCAAAGTATACGATGGAAGACAAACTCAAAAACTCTTACTAACATTATGAAAGGGTCCAGTCTCACAATGATCAGCTTGAAGAAAACTCGATGCTATGGACAAAGAACTAAAATAAAAACAGTAGACAAATACGTATACAGCATCATATGCTAAAGAACTGCACAACAAAGTTTGAAGAGCAAGTACAGTTAAACGAAGAACATTTACAGGATATTCAGGGAAATATCATACCACAATCTCCCACCTCAAACAACTAGAAACTGCAGTAGAAAATCAAGATATTTTATGGCATTAAAGAGAGAAAGAGGAGAAAAACATCCAGGTATGCGTATCCACACAGGTATGAGTATCCAACCTTGTGCAGTGTTTAGAAGAACTTCACGCAAACAAATTGGCGGGAGGTAGACATACATAGAAAGTATTCATCGTTTGGGTTCCATGTCCCATTCGTCCAGCCGCCCACACCCCATCCTTGTCAAGTTCAGTAGATGGAGAGATGCCGTGACCATGATGAGGGACAGGGATGGTAGGGACAGGATGCGGAGATGAGAGGGACTTTGTGTTGGGGCTGATCTGATCAGGATACAGAGGAACACCGTGCTGTATCTCAAGGAGCAGGGAAAGCACGCGTACTATACGAATGGAAGGCTTATAGTGAAAGATTCCCATGCAACCCTCACTCCCTCCCCCCCTGATATCAATTCTGACCCTCTAAACAAGAAAACATCTGATAAAGAAACAAACAGTTCAATCAAAGCATTAAAGAGGCACAACGCAGCTGGACCGGATGGTATGATGGGGAGATTTTACAAAGACAGTGTTGATATTATTGTACCTTTCTTTATGGAACTTTTCAGTCATAGTTTTGACAGTTGCCTAACCAGATGAATGGTCCTTGGCAATCATACACCCTGTATTTAAGAAAGTGGATATGAGTGTCCCTGACAACTACAGGGGAAATCTCACTGATGAATGTAAGTAGCAAACTGTATAGTTCTGCGTGAAAGAAAAGAATCGCCAAATGCATCGATGATAACAAAACAAATCGGAGAAGAACGAGCTGGAATTAGGGCAAAGTATAGTACCTCTGATCATGTTTTTAAGCTCATGGCACTGATAAACAGCTTGTAAGACACAGAAAATTGTATGTTGCTTTTATCGATGTTCGTAAAGCACTTAATACAGTACACAGAGAGAAACTATGGAAACTTTTAAGTAACAATAGTATTAGAGGAAAAATCGCCTGTGTAATTAAAAGGACGCTGTTGTTGGTTAAGACTCGTGTTTGGGCAGGTGGTGAACTATCTGAATTTTTCTGCCTTCTCATTTGAAGAAAAAAAATGAAGGTATTGTTTTACGGTCATCCAGTTTTGTTACGAAGCGTTAAACATACGGATGCAGTCTATTCAATCTAAATGATTCCTTTTGTGCTGTTGCTCCCACGTTATGGGCCAGAGGCCTGGCATTAAAACAAGTTTTACTTTTGACTTAACTTTGACACTGTGTGTGTGTGTGTGTGTGTGTGTGTGTGTGTGTGTGTGCGCGCGCGCGCGCGCGCATGTGCGTGCATGTGTGTGTGTGTGTGTGTGTGTGTGTGTGTGAGTGAGTGTGTGTGTGTGTGTGTGTGTGTGTGTGTGTGTGTGTGTTACAAAGGGGTATGATTCTTTGCACATGCCGTGGGCAATTGTGAACAACATTCTGGTCGCTGTTCTTCAGCGAGACAGAGAGAGAGAGAGAGAGAGAGAGAGAGAGAGAGAGAGAGAGGGGGGGGGGGGGGGGAGCTACTTCATTAACCTTTCTCAATTATAAAATGTGGGCCTAATAAGTTCAATTTGGCGCAGTGAACACTCACATATTACACTGCGTTGTTTTAGGTCATACAGGACATGCCTAGAATGCACAAGTGAGAGTGTATCTTGATCCAAAAAGTGTCCCCTTTAAAGACACCATTATTAACAGGCATGCCGCATATACACTGTAGGAATAACACATCTTTATCACACGTACACCAGTACCCTGCAGTGCTGCAGATGGAAAATCAGGAGATGAAACTGTGGGGGAATGGAAGTTGGATAGGATGGAAAGGGAACCGGGGGGGGGGGGGGGGGGGGGGGGGGGGGGGGGGCTGGACGAAGCTGGACAAGGCCACAAGCACTGTACCGTATTTGCGAATGGTTCAGACAGAACTTTTGGTGTTCACTCGTTACCCACACTTACGTCCTTGGTGGAAAGGTCAAGGGTGGGGTGTGCCTCGTTCCAGGGGACGTAACTCCGATCGAAGCTTCCCAAAAGATGGCCTCCAGTTGTCGAGGAGAACGATGCAGGCAATTTGTACATTTTGAGACAGTGCAACAAAAGGAAATAGATGTTGATCTTAGTAGACTGAGCACCAAAGTGACGTAAATCAATATGTCGGGTAAGTTGAACGAAGTATTGAGTGAACTGCTCGGAGATTGCTAAATTGTTTTCCGATCAATACAGTGGGAATGTTGGCTGTCCTAATCGTGCTGAACTTGATCCTGTTGCCACACGACTGTGTGACGGCTGCAGGAGTGTTGCAGAAGTAATTTGTGTTTGTTGACTTGCAGTCGGAAGTGGGGACATGTCAGTAGCGTTACTTCTTATTTTTCCTCTTCGAAGTACGCGAACATAGTGACACTCAGCTCACACAGTACTGATAGTCTGCAATTGAGTTTTAACCAATTAAATCGTAAGACATGCAATACAGTTCAGTGTTCATTATTCTGTTTTCAAAATTTTCCTCTGGAATAAGAAATGTGATCCGGACGGAAAACGGGGAAAACAGTTGTTATCGTAACTAAAGTACTAACAAATGATATGCATTTCATGGAGGCAAGGTGGAGAGAATTCTCGCTTGCTTGGTGGGTGTCAGTTTTTGATAGGACATGTCTTCTTCTTCTTCTTCCTTAAAGGCTGGTTCACTCAAAAATGAGTAGGTCACCAGCACATGTATCCTAGTAAAGAGTGGGGCCAAGAATAGGTGAGTATCAGCTAGACTGTCTTGCGTCAGATGGCAGATGGTTGTAATGTTCTGTGATTGATATACAAAAGTTAGTATTTTGTGCACAAGAATTAGTAATGTTGTCAGATTAGTGCAGAAAACAGTAAATGCTGACCCTTCAGCAACAAGGAGAGCTTGAAGAAGTAGACGCATTATAAATATGAATTTGTCTTATATGTCAGTTTCTTTACTTCCCAAGCCTCTTACAGTTACATCCCTCCTCTTTGAAACTTGTTATCAGTTGTGATCCTGAGGAACATAGTTGTGATCCCCAGGAATTATCCTTAAGGATAACAGTGATTGTAACAGTTTTCCCATAGTTTGGTTGTTGGCCACAGTGGCTGTGTTATTGAAGAAAGCAGGAAACAAGGAATCAATTATTGCCTTGCCTTTGTAGCCACTATATTCTCATACTAATTGTGCTGCATGTTTTGCTGGCTGGTTTTAAGTTCATCAGTTTATGGTGTGTGTAGAGGACAGTTGGAACAAGCAAACAATTGTCAGAAGAAAGGAGATAGATTTCCGTTTTTTTAATTATGATTCATTAGCTTCCAGATAAAAGTTTTTTTTTTATTTTGTTTTGTTATGAACAGACT
>JADBJO010000054.1:1010000-1037500 GCA_016801955.1 Conus betulinus | reverse complement strand
AGAGAGAGAGAGAGAGAGAGTGGCTGGGGATATTTGAAATTTAGATTTTAAAGGAACTTTTTTTTTTAAAAGAAGAAAAAAAACTGGTTATTGATTTTAGCAGAATAAACAACTGGAAATAAGATGAAAGACTGAGATTAGATATCTTGTATAGTGACAGTTTTATGAAAATAAATCTTGAAAATTGAATAGAAACCTGCATGCTAAACTAGACATGTCACAGTCTAAAACTGAGAAAATATTTTGCACTGCAAGGTACCCATACATAGAAATTCACCATTTCATTGCATGGTGTCATTTTGGTGCAGTGTTCAATAATAGTGATCATCTCCATCTGCTATATTACCTCAGGTTGGTGCAGACTTTAAACTGTAATCTACCTTCCAAACTGAAGTGAAATGCTTGTCTTCTTTAAAGCTTTAGTGGCCAAAAAATCAGTTATCATTTTTTTCTCTGACTGTTCAGTGTGTAGAGGTTTTTGGTAAGGTGATGCAAGAACAATGTGACCTATCAAGATTGGGGGTGCATTTCTTTTCTTTTTAATACTTTAAAATCTTCATTTTTGATTGCAGTGGTTTTTGAATGAAGAATAACTAAGCCTTGAAGTCCGTATCAACGTTTACACAGATGCCCTCCCCTTTTTGTGATATCCTGAATGATTAAGTGGACATGTACTTGTGCTCTGATTATGAATATTTTGCTTAGTGTTTTTCAGCCTTGTTACAGCTTTTTATATAATGGTCAGAACATCTTTGGGATATTAGACTCTGCATGGCCTTTAGAGTGGTTTCATAGGTGACAAATGAGTAGGGAAGAACATGCACACACACATGACAAATGGGGTAGAAAAGAACACACATGACAAATGGGAAGGGAGGGAATGACAAATGGGACACATGACAACATGAGTAGGGAAGAACACACATGACAAATGGGAGGGAAGAGAACACACATGACAAATGGGCAGGGAAGAACACACACATGACAAATGGTAGGGAAGAACACACATGACAAATGAGTAGGGGAAACAAATGGGCAGGAAAGAACAGACATGACAAATGGGTCAGGAAGAACACACATGACAAATGGGTAGAAAGAACACAGACATGACAAATGGGAAGAGAAGAACAGACATGACAAATGAGTAGGGAAAACACACACAAGTTGGAAGGGAAGAGCTCTCGTGACAGATGAGTAGGGAAGAACACACATGACAGATGAGTAGGGAAGAACACAATTGACAAATGGGTCAGGAAGAACACACATGACAAATGGGTCAGGAAGAACACACATGACAAATGGGTCAGGAGAACACAAGAGGAAGAACACACATGACAGACGAGTAGACATGACAAATGGGTGGGGAAGAGAGCACACATGACAGACGACGTAGACATAACAAATGAGTGGGGAAGAGCGCACACGATGACCTTAGGGATGATGGAGGTGGTGACGGTGCAGGTACGTGTTCATTGCCATGGAGGCTCTGGACCAGCTCCTGGTGTCCTGCCATGCCCATTCCCTCAACCTCTTTGTGGAGAGAGCTACCTCAAGATGGTGCAGAAGCTGCTGGAGTGCAGCAATCCTCGCCTTCAGATCACCGCCACGTCCTCCGTAAGTCACCCTGCTCATCAGGAGAAAAGGTGGACGCTTCAGGATTGTGGCAGCATGTTTCAGGGTGTAGCGTAACTATGCTCACTTGCTTTCAGAGGAAAAATCTGAGCTGGTTGAAAAGACAAGATGTGAAACATAGTTGTAGTGAACACATCGAATGTGCCATACATATCTTCAGTACACACATTCAGTACAACATATTTTTTATGATTGTGTGTCCAGGCCACATGATCAATACATGAAGGAAAACAAACGCAATTCAAAGTTGAAATAAATTAGAAATGCTGTCCTCTTTCATGTCATCAGAAAACGAACCACATTAAGAATAACAACAACACTTTCGTTCTTATCAGCTGCCTTGTCTCTCGTGTATTGAAAAGTAAGACATATTTGTTTTTAATATGAATATGAAATGCAAGCTGTTTGTAGTGTTCCACTTGGTGATGTTTTAGTTCAGTAAATTAAGCCTTCATATGGAAACCTGTCAGGAACTAAAAATTAGTTCATTTCCATATGATAGGAACTTTAGTTCATTTCCATATGATTTCATGTTGTTGTTTTTTCTCTTGAATTTACCACCAAGTTCACCTAAGAATAACGTATGTTAAGTTTATTTGTTTTTATTCAGCATCTATACACAAAAAGATTTCTCCTAAAAAAAAATGATGAAATTAATTACCCTGTTCTGATGCACTTTCAGTTTTATGCAAATTTGCAGGTTTCAGTGGAAAAATTAAAAGTAAAAATTGATGGGGTGGTGGGATGGAGGGGAATTTTCAACAGAAAGAAAGGGAGAAAAAGAACAACTGGTGCGTGACTTTGCGAAACATTTTTCATGTTTTCGGTGTGCCAGCAGACAGTGCTGATGTAATGAAATCTCATGGAAACGTCTTTGCAAGAGTGTGCAGTGGCCATGTTATCAACCCGTTTGAAGGTGAAATAATGTCACTGTCTGACATTGTGCATTGGCAAGCTGCTACAGAGGTGAAAGACTGACAGAAGCTGTATGAACTAATGGCCCTGGTGTGTGCCGGGCCAAACAGTGGACGATACACAACTCAGTGCTCAGTCTGGGGTCTAGATTACACCACTGTATGTGGTCTGAAACTGCGTGACTGGTGTTTGCTTTGTGCTTCCTTACATATAGGTACCATTTTCACAGTGTCAACCAGGCCTGAGAGATAACAGTGAACTAGAGTTTCCTCTGCTAGGAAGATATCAAGAGAATGAATCTTGACTGTGTGTGTAGTTAGGATCATCCCATATGAGCCTGTAGCACTGAACGTCTCTGGGTAGGAGTTGGCGGAGGCCCCAAATCCTCAAATATTTACCTTTGATGTGAGGACTTGAACCCAAGGCTGGAAGGACTCGGAACATGTGACCTTCCAGGTTGCAATCTTCAGCACAAACCACTGTGCCACAGTGGCTGGTTTTGGGCTTTTTAAAATTTTTAAAGATGTTTGTTTTTATTAACACATGAGCCCACATGGAATGAAAACAAATGTTTTCAAGCATGTTACTAAAATGAATCATGACATCAAACAAAAAAACTACATGCAGCAGAGTGTGTGTGTGTGTGTGTGTGTGTGTGTGTGTGTTGGACTCTTAGTATGCTGTAATTTATGGCTTAAAGTTATACGGATTTGTGTCTTACGTTTTTGGATGCCAGTTAATTTGATTCTGCCATTGTGTGTGTGTGTGTGTGTGTGTGTGTGTGTGTGTGTGTGTGTGTGTGTGTGTGTGTGTGTGTGTGCATTTGTGTGCGTGTGTGCATGTATATGTTCTTATGGGTATATGTATAAAATTTAACCTTTAGCAAGCCACGTACTTTAACTGAAACTTCTGCCTGAGAGCCACATTCTTTTTGGGTGACTGAAAAACATGCACACCTACTTGTTATTAAAAAGCACTTCAGTTAACTGGATTTGATGTTTTTAGTCTTTTCCCACATTAGGTCAGAGAGACTTACCCAGCAGTTCTGTTTACGTTTTCGATGTTTCAGTTTGTCAAGTTTTCCAACATAGAGGAGGATGCGCCATCCTATCACCGTCGTTACGATTTTTTTTGTGTCCAAGTTCAGTTCCATGTGTCACTGTGGCGATCAGTTTGGAGACGAGGAAATAAAAATAAAGTAAGTTTGGATCATTTATACATGTGTACACCACTGTGTTTATGAATGGATTTGCTTTTTGCATGTAGAGACACAGACATGTTTGATCCACTTGTAAACAAGAGGTATAAGAGGAATACATGTGGGTGTGCATGCTTTTGCTCACACAAACATGTACACGTATGTTTACATATTAATGTGCATGATAATTGGGTAGTTTTATCTATGATAGTAGCAGTTTGATATGTATGTTATTTATGTTGTTATAAGTGCATATTTATGTACATGTGCATTTGTGGGTGTGGTTGTGTGTGTGAGAGAGAGGGCAGGGAGAGAGGGGGGTCTGACTGCATAGAATATTTCTGGGTGCAAGAAATTGATAACAAAACCTTTTACGTAACTTTTTTTATGTGTGTTTAAGGTATGGGTGTTAAAGTACACAAATATTTGTTTACACTTCCTGTGTGTGTCTGAGTGTGTGTGTCTGTGTCTGTGTGAGAGAGGGAGTGTATGTGCACGTGTGTGTGTATGTGTGTATGTGTGTGTGTGTGTGTGTGTGTGTGTGTGTGTGTGTGTGTGTGTGTGTGTGCGTGTGCGTGTGTGCCTGCCGTGGGACAGAAATTCAAATTTGCATTTTTTCTATGATATTCTCCATGTACAAAATGTGTGCTGCGTGTAGAAAGTAGTGAAGAGACGTCGAGGATTTTTTTTTTCCATGAAGGGAACAATAGGGGAGACAGAAGATCCAGCAATAATGTAATTCAAAGAAATGATCACAAAAGTAAACATGGCAAGCAAAAATGAGAACTTTCTCGGCAAGCTAGTGGATGAGGGAAAGTGGGGTGCAGTGGGGATGGAGGGGGAGGGGGTACTCCAGTTGCAACAGATGATCAGGCTTAGGTAACAGAACTTGGCCAACAGGTTATATTCAGCCCCCAGGCTATAGTCGGCAGATTGCATTTTATTGATCTGTCATAGAGCTCAAGGGATGAAGAGATAGAGAGACACACAGAACTACCAAGAAAGAAGAGGGGGGGGGGGGGGGGTGGTGGAAGGAGGGGGTGGGGGGGGGGGTGGGGAAAGGGGAACTCGGTAACACATTTTTTAAGTGGAAAAGACTAATCCTTTTTCTCATTCACACACACACACACACACACACACACACACACACACACACACACACACACACACACACACACACACACTTCCCCCTTCCCCGTCCTATCCACCCTGTCTTGTCCCCACACCTCTCCCCTTCTGCCATCCCCCCTGCCTCCCTCCCTTCATACACACTAAACTTCCATCCCCTACTTAACACACACACACACACACACACACACACACACACACACACAACACACACACACACACACACACACACACACACACACACACACACACACACACACACACACACACACACACACACACACACACACACACACACACACACACACACACACACACACACACACACACACACACACACACACACACACACTGTTGCTTCTGGCCTGTCTCTTCACCCTCTTTCCTCTCTCACCATGCTATGAAGCTGTAAAACAATCCATATGAGCCAAGGAATCAATAGTATTAGCTGGACTAAAATAACCTTCATGCCTGAGCAAGGGGAAGAACTGTAAGCCTGTAGTTGGTCTCATTCTGCCTGCTGCACAGACTGGTATCATGCGCTGTTTTGAGGTGTACTGTTTTAAAAAAACAAAGCACATGTTCTCAAATTAATAATATTGAACAATGTTGGTGTATGCATGCAAACATCCATTCATGAATACTCATGTATGCATGGTCACAAACATGTATACTAAAGAAAGAAATGCACACAGACACATAAAAACACATATACACACTTTCTCTCTCTCTCTCTCTCTCTCTCTCTCTCTCTCTCTCTCTCTGTCTGTCACACACACACACACACACACACACACACACACACACACACACACACTCCCCCCCCCACCCCCACCCCCACTCCCACCCCCCGACACACACACACCCACACTCACACATACAGACACACACACATACATACACACACACACGCACATACACATGCACACACACACACACCACACACACACACACACACACACACACACACACAGGCACGCGCACGCGCACACACACACACACACACACACACACACACGCACACACACACGCACACACACACACACACACACACACACACTTTTTCTGTAGTTCTCTTTCTTTCTCTCTGTTACTCTTTTATCACACATGTATCGATATTAAATTCTTTCTAACATCTGTTAGGCAACTTGATGGATCACAGATTGACTTTGGCATCTCGCCTGTATGTTTGTGTGAGTTCTGTGTGTGTCTTGTGTTTGTGAGTGGGCACGCTTGTTTATGTAAATGGTCTGAGTATCTTTTAATGTACATGGAGTGCTCACCTTATTCCTCAGCAAGAGCAGAAAAAGACATCTATAAAAATTGCACAAAGTAGGCCTATCATTTTATCTTAAAATTCAAAATAGTATACATGTCTTGAAAGATCGGAGTTAGGCCTATGATTTTATCTTAAATTCAAGAGTATGCATGTCTTGAAAGATCAGAGTTAGACCTATCACTTTATCTTAAAATTCAAAGAGTATGTATGTCTAAAAGATCAGATCTAGTTGCAAAGTGAAACGACTGCAGGCGGAAATCTAAACAAATCTTAAATAAATGTCAGCGAACCGCCCAGAGAAACGTCGACAAAGGAGTCACAAGACAACACACAACGCATTTCGACCTCTTAGGTCTTCCTCAGGTGAAACAAAAAACGAATAAAATAACGAAAATGCACTTAGCTTTGATCGCTTCAGATTGCTTCTGAGTTCAGCGCAAGGAAGAACTAGCTTTGATCGCTTCAGATTGCTTCTGATTCAACGCCTTCTTCAACGCTGAACTCAGAAGCAGTCTGAAGCGATCAGTTCAGTTCAGTTCAGCGGTTTAAACGTCTATCACCATTGATGATATTAGACGAAAAACAATCTAACAACATCATTATTATCTAACTATGCTTAGCCAAAAAAAAAAAAAAAAAAAAGTACAAACAAACAAAAAAAAAAAACCACCAAAAAAACAAAAAAAAAAAACTCAAAGCAACTTGGCAATTTTAGATTGCGCGATAATAGTAGCAATTTTTATGATAGAAGGGCTGGACAATATTTTGACTGATATCTTGGACTTTGATATCAATAGAATTTTCTTTATAGATTGAAGCGATCAAAGCTAAGTGCATTTTCGTTATTTTATTCGTTTTTGTTTCACCTGAGGAAGACCTAAGAGGTCGAAACGTGTTGTGTGTTGTCTTGTGACTCGTTTGTCCACGTTTCTCTGGGCAGTTCGCTGACATTTATTTAAGATTTGTTTAAAAGATCAGAGTTTTAGGTTTTTGTTCCACAGGGAGGATGAAAAGGAATTGTTTTCTCAGGTAGCCCCAGACTCCAATGTGGGGACCTTACTTGCATCCCCACCACAACCCTTATTTGTCAGTGTACTGTAGTGATAAAACAAAAGCTTGCTGCCACCTTCTAAAAGCCAATTCCATTTAATCATATAGAAGTATACAGAAATGTGCAAATGGGAAATTCTCATTCAGCTTTCTAGGAAGAAAATTCCAGGCTCAAAGGAGTGCTTGGAAACAGACCAGTTCTTTTTTTCCCCATATTTACTTTTTTTTTTTTCCTAATGTATCTTTAATGCAAAGTTGAAGGGATTTTTCCAAATGTTTAGATTACACAAACTTGCTGTTAACCAAATAATGCCATGTGAACCAGTCAGTCAGTTAACTTAAATTTTGGCCTGTCTGTTTTATAAGTGGAGTTGATTGTAATTGATTGAAAGAAAAAAAAAAAGAGAGAAAACCAACAGCATGGGCCAGGTTCACAGATGCACACAGAAAACTTTTTTTGATGTGATTTTTGGAGTGCGTAGTGGTCTAGTGGATTACGCACTTGCATAGGTGGTGAAAGGAATTCTTCTGTTCTGTGGATCAAGTCTCATCCAGAGCAGTTTTTTTTTTCCTCCCTTACGCTCCTCCACTTCCCTCTGGACTTTAAATGATGGTCTGAATACTGGTCTCGCTTTCAAGACTGTAAATGGAGATCTTTTATTCAACACGGTTCTTGTGGACACAGAAAAGATCCAGTAGAAATATTAGGTGCTGAGTATACTGACAGCAGACATAGAAAAGATCCAGTAACCACGTATTTCAAGATCCTGTGTACCGTAAGCTGTCAGTGCACACAGAAGTGATCCAGTAGTGACAGAACTCAAGGTGCTGTGTACTGTCTGCTGTTAGTGCACACAGACAAATACACAGTAGCAACATAAGTCGAAGTTGTGTGTACAGTATGTTGTTATCAGACAAAAAAAAAAATCAGATCCAGTGACAACAGAAGTCAAAGTCCTGTGTACAATTTGCTGTTAGTGGATGTAGAAAAGATCCTGTGAACAATATGTTTTTAGTGGATGTAGAAAAGATCCAGCAACAATGTAAGTTCAGGTCCTGTGAATAATGTGCTGTCTGGTGACATAGAAAAGATACAGTTCAGGTCCTGTGAATAATGTACTGTCTGCAGACATAGAAAAGATACAGTTCAGGTCCTGTGAATAATGTACTGTCTGCTGACATGAAAAAGATACAGTTCAGGTCCTGTGAATAATGTACTGTCTGCTGACATAGAAAAGATACAGTTCAGGTCCTGTGAATAATGTACTGTCTGTAGACATAGAAAAGATTCAGTTTAGGTCCTGGGTATAGTAGGCTGATACTGGACATAGAAAAGATTAAGTAGCAACGAGGTAGTTTTCCATGGCAAAATTCAAAACCAGTGTCCACTTCAGTGGGTAAATAGAAGCGTACGCAAAACAAATGTAGAAGAACAAAAGCACCACTCTACTTTTTCAACAAACACCTTTCAGGAACAGCAGTTCAAATTTTAGCTGAAGAAATCTGTAGAGACAGTAGACTCATACGATAACAACATGATGGTAGAACACAATCCTTTGCGTGCAGGATTCGGAGTGCGGGTTTGCGGGGCATTCAGGGAGTGGTCAGGAAAACCATTTCCGATGACCTGCAGGTCAACATATGGGAGGCTGTGCACATGGACAAAATCGTCCCCTCCTTGCTGTACAACATGCAAGACTCGAGGTAAACTATGGCCGACATTTTTAGTCGTCTGGATGAGTTTTGCATAGTCATAGTGACAAGGTTTTTGGAACAGAAGAAATCTTATGATGTGTGTGCGTGCGTGTGTGTGTGTGTGTGTGTGTGTGTGTGTGTGTGTGTGTTTGCGCATGTGTGCATGTGTGTGCGTGTGTACGTGTGTGTGTGTGTGTGTGCGCGCGCGCACGCATATGTGTGTGTGTGTGTGTGTGTGTGTGTGTGCGTGTGTGCGTGTGTGTGTGTGTGTGTGTGTGTGTGTGTGTGTGTGTGTGTGTGTGTGTGTGTGTTTATGCATACGTGTATGTGTATGCATGGTCAGCCATGTCTGCAAGCATGCACGTGTGCTTAAGCGTACTTTGCATATACTCATTGCCATTAACTTAATCTGTCCCTCCTCAAACATCAGAGAAAAGGGAGAGGTTTTTAAATTTATGAAATCTGAAAATTGATCATGTATTGCAAATGTGGTATCATCAATCTCTAAGCACCAAGAACAGTTTTAATGTAGGTGCCATAACGCCTGCTTGTTTTAGGTCCAATAGAGCAAATAGATGTTGGGGCAAATATTGAACTTGTGAAATTGATGCTCAGAGACCAGCAGAGACCATGTAAGATGTTACTCAGATTATGGCGGTGTTCAGAGCCAGTGGAGCCAACGTGGAGAGTCCCAAGGACGAGGATGAGCCGGGGCACTTTGCAGAGGTCGTGTTCCGCGACCTGATCTGCAGGGCATCCTATGGCAACATTCGCTCCGTCCTGGTCCCTGTCCTTGTGTAAGTGGAGCTGTTCGTCGTCGGTTTTTTTTTTTTTTTTTGAAGCGTAAAAGTTTCTCAAATTTTTTTTTACATGTTGGCCTTTCATTATTTGTTCTTTCTCTCCTTGTCTGCCATGTCTTAACGCTCATACTATGTCAAGTTGTCTGAATTATTCTGGGTTTTTTTTTTTTTTTTTTTTTGAGGGATGAAGTTGAGTGCATGTGTGTGTGTGTGTATATTGGGTTTGTTTGTTTGTTTGTTTTTGCTTGTCTTGACAGAACGTTGTAAATCATGTTTAACATTTCAGCTCTAGTTTTTGTTCTTTTATGTGCAGAGGTAGATTCTGAAATCATAATACTCACAGCAGGTACATGTGCAATGGAATCTCTGAAAGACCCCACACATTTTCAGATCTGTCGAACTTGGGTCTTAAACAAAAGATGATTTTAACTGGAGGTAAATCTGAAATCTGTAGACTAGGATTTGGGTCTAAGATGATAGGTAATTTTAGTTTGGAGGGAAGTCTAATGTCTGTCGACATTGGGAAAGATATTCCAGGAAAGAAGTCTTTAATCTGGTAGACCCATAGTGCAAAGTTTTCTAGTAAACACTTCATCTTGGTTGACAGAAGAGATCCTAAACCCAAAGGCCTGAATTGATCAAAACACGTTTTTTTTTTTTCACATAACATTGAGAGTGAAGGAATTAGTTTATGTAGGTCTTGAAACAATTTCATTTAAAAGAGGCACCACAAAAACTAGGTCAACATTGCCCATGAAGGAAGTCCAAAATGTCAGAGGTCTGTCCAGTATTCACATGCAGAGTGTACCCCCGTGAACCTGTTTGGAAAAACTAGATGATCGTATATGATCCATTATTGAAAGGTCTTTATTGTCACATACGATCCATTATTGAAAGGTCTTTATTGTCGCATACGATACGATCCATTATTAAAAGATCTTTATTGTTGCATATGATCCATTATTGAAAGGTCTTTATTGTCGTATACGATCCGTTATTGAAAGGTCTTTATTGTCGCATATGATCCATTATTGAAAGGTCTTTATTGTGGCATACGATCCGTTATTGAAAGGTCTTTATTGTGGCCTACGATCCCTTATTGAAAGGTCTTTATTGTGGCATACGATCCCTTATTGAATCTTTATTGTGGCATACGATCCCTTATTGAAAGGTCTTTATTGTCGCATACGATCCATTATTGAAAGGTCTTTATTGTCGTATACGATCGGTTATTGAAAGGTCTTTATTGTCGCATATGATGCATTATTGAAAGGTCTTTATTGTCGTATACGATCCATTATGGAAAGATCTTTATTGTCGTATATGATCCATTATTGAAAGGTCTTTATTGTCGTTTATGATCCATTATTCAAATGTCTTCATTATTGTATAGGATCCATCATTGAAATGTCTTCTGTTAGATGCCCCTTTGGGGCATGATTTTCAAAGTGCTTTTTTTTTTTTAAAGCACCTTCTCTGAAATGTTCTGGAACATTATCATAAGCTACATTAATTGCATGTAACATTATATTTCGCTCTTTTGACTATCTGAAAATTAATGAAAGCAAATGTCGCATCATGAAAAACAAGCTGTTTAGTAGTATCATAGGTTGACAATGTTGATGGAACGTGATAACGCCACTGACACAAAAAATCCCAGTGAAACGGCTGATCTTGAATTTTGGTCAGATCTAGTTATTGTTGCACAGATAATTCATCTTCACATCTGCTACAATAATTCAACAGCTGTTGCAGATATCGGGAATAAAAACACATGAATCAGAAGATCTTTTTATCATGAATTAGGACGGAGACATACGACTCAACAAACTCTTTTCCTTTGAAGTAATGAAAAGATTAACATGATTAAAACTGTACCATTTATTCCTTATCATTGAATGTCAATCACTTTGCGGTTAGAAATAAACAAATGAACAAAACAAACGAAAGTGAAACTAGAGTTCAAGAACCTTGATTATCTCAGATAAACAAATGTAAACTCACAAATTCTGAAGTCTGATCTCTTCTTGACAGCTAAATTATAGGTAACTTTTGAATTACTTTTACAGGGTGCCAGATGATATATCTGGTTCCTGTTTTTGGAAAAAAAAACTGAAATCTTATCTCTTCTTGAATGAGTTTTATTTATCTTTTGACCACAATGTATGTGCGGGTTTTTTTGTTTTTTTGTTTCTACTTGTGTTTACTTAATATTTACTTATTATCTGGAACTTAATAGACTGCCAGATGACTTTATGAAATTAGAGTCCTGTTTGAAAAAAAAAGAAGACACACCCAAAAAAATCTAGTTATGATTGTGGGTTGCCCTGTGTGTGTCTGTCTGTGTGTTGTATATATATATATATGTATATATATATATATATATATATATATATATATATAACTGACCATGTGAAGTTGATTTCAGTAAAAAGGAATCAATACATAACATTGATGCTGACCCACATATTCTGCCACTTGTGTTTGAAGCAATAGCAAACTTGTACAGTCAGTCTATACCGCTGTCTGAGTCATCCCTATTGATTCAGCAATGCCAGAGATGAGAAGCTGTCCACGATCATTAAATGAAGAGTCCACTGTCACTGTCATTGTCACTCATTGTCACTCTTGATATGAGATGAGAAAAAAAGACAAACTTGAAACAGTTGTTGCTCAGATGCAAGCACATTACATACGACAGGCATGAGTGCTTGAGCAGACACACAAAATGCTGCTTCTCACCACTCAGGTGGTCCCAGTCATTGAGAGTGGTTATGTGGTGATGATGGGGTTTTGGGCAGATCAGCTGCTAAAAGGTGTGAATTAATAGGTGATTTTGTGACATCAGCCTTTTTTTTTTTCTCTGAGAAAATGGAAGATTACCTTCCTCTTGGATGTTGATGTTTTCCAGGCACTTGGACAACCACAAAGTTATGGGTGCCAACGACTTTGGTGTCAGGTGTTTCAAGATTGTCATGTATTCAGTTCAGGTGGGTTTGGCTTTTGCCTTTTAGGTGCTGTGTTTAAATTCAGATGCCTATATTTGTAATGAGGACATCCAGCATCTTTATTCTTAGGATGTCTCCTTTCTTGTTCTCTGTTGAGCTGTGACATATTCCTTCTCTCCTTTCAGCATGTGTGTGTGTCAGTGTGTGTGCGTGTATGTGTGTGTGTGTGTGTGTGTGTGTGTGTGTGTGTGTGTGTATGCGCGCATGCGAGACTAGATCAGGTGGTGATGATTTAGTTGCTGTTTCTTGCAGTATGGGCTCATTCGCTAACTATTCTCCACTGTCATATTTTGACATTGTTTCTTCCAAGTGTATGGCCCCCGGTATCCTCAGTATGTTATCTTATGATTGTTTTACATACTATTTCTGTCATTGGTTGGTATTGCTTAGAATGAAGAAATTTGTTTTCATGATAACGTAAAGAATTAAAAATACACATGGTAATATTGTGATGTTGAAAACAGACCTCTGGTTGATAGTACGATAGAATGGGGACATGGTATGGATATTTTCTGCAGTGGAAAGGATGGAGACTTTTTGTGATTGATGTTCTGCCCTTCTCTCTGAACTGGAACCAGTTGCAATGAAATTGTGTGGCTGTGTGTGTGTGTGTGTGTGTGTGTGTGTGTGTGTGTGTGTGTGTGTGAATCGTCTAGCAGTATTCACACACAGGTGGGTCACTAACCACTGAATTGGGTCTTGACTGTGCCAGATTTGTTGATCTTTTTTTATTCTGTATTTCAAGTCAGACGGTGTTCATGATGGGGTGGTGAAGCAGTTGTCGTATTACATGAAAAGGGGACTGTGAATGCTGAGTAAAAGAGTAGAGATTGTAGCTATTATTCAACCAGTAAATGGTAAAGTAGTTTGTGTGTGTGTGTTTGAGTGTGTGTGTGTATGCATATGTGTTTGAGTGTGTGTGTGTGTGTGTGTGTGTGTGTGTGTGTGTGAATGAGTGAGTAAGTGAGAGAGAGAGAGAGTGCGTATATGTTGCTGTGTGTATTTGTAAATCAAAAATATAAATAAAGATGTCATGGACTTTTCTCAAGAAAATCAGTTCTTTTGCTACCATAGTTCATTGTGTTAATGGTGTTTCCTGAGCCTGTGTTTAAGTCTGGAAAACATAATTTCATTATTTTGGGTCTTTTACTTTCAATCTTTCGTTTCTTGTAACCTCATTCACTGACTTTTTGAAAGGATATTTTGCAGCTTGAAAAGTTTGATTGTTATGTATTTACATTGTTTAGTAAAAACCAGTGATAATCAGAATGTTTTTGATAACAAATCCCGATGTGTCTCTCATGTTACTGCATTCAATGAACTTTCTTTTGGTAAGTTTGATGCCTTTCTTCTTTTAGACTGGTAATTTCTTTTTTTTGAAGATTTTAAAGCGATTCGATACTTTAATTTGATATTTTTCATACTTGTTTCTTTTTATTCATTAATATCTTTATTTATATAAATGGTCATTTGTACATGAAACATTCATGTTTTCTCTTTTAGATAGCTGAACGTGTTATCATTTTGAATTTGTTCATTTGGTCTTCAGTCTCAAACTGGAGTCGCAGGTAGACATGCAAAGCTTCTCAGAGGAGAAGCAGTGGATTGAAATTCCTTAAGTATTCAATAAACAAAAGTGATAGTTGTGGATTTTTACCAAAATGAGAGAGAGGGGTAAATTTATTTCTTTTTGATCAAGGAGTATGACTGCATGCAGACTAGTCCATCTATAGTACCCTTCACCTCAGCTAAGCTGTGAGCCTGCAGTTAATTACTGACTCAGGTGGTCAGGAACAGGTGCTTATGAGACCTAGCAGATGGCTCACCTTCGCATGAAAGGCCATTCTTCATTGAACGATTCAGAGGTTTGCATATCTAGATCACGAACAAATGATAAACAATCTAGCAGTTGTTCTGTCCAAAAAATTCTGCTTATTTGTCCAGAAAAGCATACTGTAATATTCCTGTGTTGCCAAATGGAAATGTTAATTTATGAATGAATTGAGAATGCCAATTTAGGTGAATCAGCCACAAACTGATTTGTTTTACCAGGGAATTTGTCAGTTATTGAAACATTGATCTATATAACAGGAGAGTTATCATATGTTTGTCCCTCTGTGCAAATCCAATCAGTTCTCAAAGTATGTTGAGCAATCCCTGTTTCTGTGAATCTAGGAGTGGTGAGATCCACTAACCCCACTGATCATGGATTGCAAACTGAAAGGTTGTACATTTAAGAATAAAGACAAGGTTTGCCGAGATTGAGAATTAAACAAACTAGGCTCACAATCTAAAAGTTTGTTTAGGGAAGAATGGCCTTAAGGCAATGGACTGGTCAGGCTTCGAAAGGGTGGAAGAAAGAGAATTTTGGATTTTCAGCAGCGTTTGGCTGGTTTTGAATTTGACTGATGTGGTGGTACTCCCTCCAAATGTGCGTGTTTCTGGTGGTCCTGTTTTGCTGATGCAGTAAATCTTGAATTATTCAGAATTATTCATGAGGCATGGGTTGTTACCTGAACATTGGTACAGTGACCTGGGAAGACCTTTGTCACATTGTATTCTACTGTCACTTGTAGTATCCAACACCACTACCTGCTAATTCTAGCATGGTGGGTTAAAATTGTCGATTATGGTGCCTTGCATTGCTGCTTGTCATTGACAAAATCTCTCTCTGACTCGCTGTAAACAGTGCATTGTCCACCATGGCCTTGCTGATGATGGCGCTGATTAGACATGAATCCAGATGTATAAAGTCACAGAGAAATGAAAAACAACAACAACTTGCTCCCTGGTCCAAGAGGGAAGCTTTGTATGGGAAAGACTAGCGCATGGCAAGTGAAGTCACTGAGAAATAGGGCATGGAATCTGGAAAAAAAACAACAGAAAAAAAAAAAAAAAAAAAAAAGAAAAAGAACAGTAACAAAAACTCAGGTCAATGATTTTTATTTCAATTGAAACGGTACAAAGGAACTATAGCTTGCATGCTGTTCAAACCATCCCATGTATGCATGAACGTTATAGTATTAGATTCTTTTTTTTCTTTTGTGGTGGTCTTAGTTCTGCACATAGATATCCTTCCAAGGTACTGAACACATCAGCAATCCTGTAAAATTTGATGGAGTGTTCATCAAGCTTGCAGGGAATTAATTTGTTGACAGACTGACAGAGACACAAACAGAGGGGGAAACGGACAAACAGAAGGGAAAACAGAGGGGAAAACAGATGAACAGAAGGGAATACAGACAAACAGAAGGGAAAATAAACAAAGGGAAAAACAGACAAACAAAAGGGAAAACAGACAAACAAAAGGGAAAACAGACAAACAAAAGGGAAAACAGACAGACAAAGGGGAAAACAGACAAAAGGGAAAGCAGGCAAACAAAAGGGAAAACAAACAGAGGGGAAAACCGACAAACAGAAGGGGAAAACAGACAAACAGAGGGGGGGAAAACAAACAGAGGGGGAAACAGACTGACAGAAGGGAAAACAGACAAACAGAGGGGAAAACAGACAAACTGAGGGGGGAAAACTGACAAACAGAAGGGGAAAACAGACAAACAGAGGGAAAACAGACAGACAAACAAAAAAACAAAAAAAAACAGATAAACAAAAGGGAAAACAGACAAACAAAAGGGAAAACCGACAGAGGGAGAAACTGACAAACAGAAGGGGTAAACAGACAAACAGAGGAAAAACAAACAGAGGGGAAAACAGATTGACAGAAGGGAAAACAGACAAACACAGAGGGGAAAACAGAAAGAGAAGGGAAAACAGACAGAGGGGAAAATAAACAGAGGGGAAAACAGAAAAACAGAAGGGAAAACAAACAGACAGAAGTGAAAATAGAGAGGGGGAAAACAGACAACCAGAAGGGAAAACAGACAGACAGAGGGGAAAACAGACAAACAGAGGGGAAAACAGACAAACAGAGGGGAAAACAGACAAACAGAGGGGAAAGACAAACAGAGGGGAAAACAGACAAACAGAGGGGAAAACAAACAGGGGGGAAAACAGACAGAGGGGAAAACAGACAGAAGGGAAAAAAACAGACAAACAGAAGGAAAATCAGTGTCCTGTTCCACACAGCTACTCTCGTCTGCTAGGAAATGAGGGAAAGTAACAATGACTCATTTCTACTGAAAGAAATGACAGAAGTGGAGCCACATCACTGTACTTACATTCTGGGCAAAAAAAGGTGGAAATGTACATGTGTTAGTGCACCCAGACATGGGGTAATGAAGGACGGATATGAAGCCACTTTGCTGCACCTACATACAGAATAATGCAGGATGGACATTGTAGTGTCCAAGCCAATGACAATCAATGTTATATATGTTGTCATGGAGACTGGTCCGGAAATGAGCATGTGAATTGGTGACTCACAGTTTTTACAGAGAGATCTGCCATTAGTCAAGTAAACGGCGCTCTGCGGGCTCAAACACACGGGCTGTGTTTCTCATCTGTTTGTGTGTGCTAGTGTATTAGTTAAAACAGACACAGACAGTACAAAATGGCAACGAGTAACGGTGAGATCGCACTAGTTTTATTTTAACGTCAGGTCAAGCTGTTTTGAGTTGATCGGCATCTACTGTACGATCTCAGATCTATCTCTAAGCAGAGCTGTGACGTCACGTAACTGTTCAGCGATCTTTCGTTTTCGTATTTTCTCCTATTGTTTTCATTTATGCTTTGCTTAAAAGATCTGATTTGTGGTTAGATTCATAAAATTTCTTGAACTAGACATCAGTTACATGTTGTTTACTTACTATGGCTTCGCTTCCTAATTTTGAGAAGTTTGTTGTTCATGGCGAAGAAACCACTGCTGGTACACGTTGGCAAAAGTGGATCGATAAACTTGAAAATCTCTGTGTGTGCTCTTGACATTGATAGCGATAGCAGAAAAAAAGCTCTCTTGTTGCATTATGGCGGTGATGATATTTTTGACATTTATACGTCAATGACTGATGAAAAGAAAGGCATTGGAGCCACGACTGAATCAGGTGATAGTGTTATTCCAAACGAGTATAACACCCTGAAAAACTCCTTCACGGAATACTTTACTCCAAAGAAGAATGTCTCTTATGAAACATTCAGATTCAGGCAAAACTACTCAGCAAGAAGGGGAAAGTATTAATGCATTTCATACTCGTTTGCGTAGCATGGCAGCTTTGTGTGATTTTCATGACATGGATAGGGAGATCCTAGGTCAGATTGCGCAAGGCTGTTCATCAACTAGGGTACGTAGGAGAGCCCTGAAGGACAATCTAACTCTTCAACAGGTACTTTGATGAAGCCAGAAGTTTCGAATTGGCAGAAAGCAGGGCAGCAGTTATTGAAAAGACATGTGCTGTAAAGACATGTGTAGCAAACACAGTTTTAGATCCTGAGAGTGCTGAAGCATGTGCTGTCACTTCAAAGGGTTCTACTTACCACAGTCATAAACAAGGTCGTCATAATCAAAGCAAAAACTTTGTCCAAAATCAAAGGTTTCCTTCAAGTGGTTCAAGCAACCAACAACAGCATCAGCGACCTCGTGGGAATGTGTTCGGCCAAAATGGTCCCACTCCACAACGGAATGCACGCAGTCAGCATATTTCCTGTCGATATTGTGGCAGCACTCTGTGTATCATCCCAGGAACTCCTGTCCAGCTAAAGACAAGCGATGCTCTTCATGCAACAAGATAGGACATTATGCTCGCGTCTGTCTTTCCACAGCTAGGGTCAGGCAAATTGATGTTCCAGTGAACAAATGGCACGGAGACCGTTTCAAGTGAAAGTGATGAGTTTGTTTTCTCTGTGAATGGACGGAATGGGCAAATTCCAAAGTTTTCCACACTTCTCATGAAAACTCCAACTGAGTTTTTTATTGACACTGGTGCATCAGTGAACATCATAAACTATACAACTTACCTGTCGCTTCACATGAAGCCTACACTGATGTCCCCCTTGTCCTCGCGTATTTGCCTACAACTCTAAGACACCTCTCCCAATCTTAGGATATTTTCAAGGTGAAATACAACACAATAAGAAGAGTGTCAAGGCTACTTTCTATGTGATGCATGCAGAGTCCACTTCATGCAGAAATCTTCTGTGTAACGAAACAGCTCAGCTTTGAAATTGATACTGTTTGCTTTCAGTTCTCAATCCTGTGCTATTGCTGATGAGTTTCACGAGCTGTTTGATGGTCAGCTTGGAAAAATCAAGGATGTCAATGTCAAATTACACATTAATCCAAACGTACAGCCTGTAGTCCAGCGCCACAGGCGTATTCCTTTTCATGTGAGAAAAGATGTTGAAACTGAACTTAAGCGTCTTGAAGACATGGACATCATCGAAAAGGTAAATGGTCCAACTCCTGGATAAGTCCAGTTGTTGTCGTCCCTAAGAAGTCAAACGGTGTCCGAGTGTGCATTGACATGAGAGAAGCGAACAAAGCCATCGGACGAGAAAAACACCCTATGCCTACCATTGATGATCTTATTGCTGACATGAATGGTTCAAAGTTTTCAGCAAACTTGATATGACCAATGCATACCATCAGTGCATGTTGGATGAAAATAGTCGTTACATTACAACTTTCATTACCCATGTTGGACTGACTGAGGAGATACAAACGCCTACTTTTTGGTGTAAATGCTGCCTCAGAAATTTTTCAGAACATTATTTCCAACCTTTCTGCATGACATTCCAGGTGCAAAGAATCTGTCAGATGACATCATCATTCACGGGCTGTGTTTCTCATCTGTTTGTGTGTGCTAGCGTATTAGTAAAACAGACACACACAGACAGTACAGACATGAAGCCACATTATGACACCTACACATGAGCAACGAAGAATGAAAATGAATCAGCATTGCTGCATTTACATCTGCCGTAGCATATTAGAATTGTACGGCTGTCATGTTCTGCTTATGAGCTATTTTTAGCCAAGCACCTGTCAAGTATTCCCTTGAGACAAAGGTACATAGCTCCGACAGCTCTAGCAGTACTTTCAGACAGAAATTCACCAAGACAAGCACGCTTGACTGAGAGGATCCAGATGTCTGAGCGATGACTGTTCATGCTGAGGAAGCAGTTGGGGGGGGGGGGGGGGGGGGGGGAGAAACGGGGAGGCTAAGGAGTGGGGGTGGGTGGGGAGGGGGCTGCTGATGACATGATGCTCGGCAAAGAAGACTGTGATGGAGTGAAAGTAGGGGATGGTTATTACTGGATCAGAGTATTATCAGTTTATGTAGTTATAACTAGCATGTAGTTCTAGTATATGTTATAGGAAACTGTTGGTAGTGCACTCTTTGTCATTACCTGTGATGCTATGATGAGATGTATGTATGTTCTAGTTGGCTCACTCACACATGCATGCACACGCATGCACGCACACATGTAAGCACTCACGCAGGCAGGCAGGCAGGCAGGCATGCGCACACGCACGAAACACATAGAGCATTAGAATAGTTTTGCGTGGCTTCATGGACAAAATGACTTTGATGTAGGTGACCAGATAGATTACATGTTACTGTATCTGCACAGATACGTTCAGTTTGACAAGCATGGTGATACCAGTTTTTGTTGTTGTTCAGAATGAAGAACATTTCATGTGTTGTGATGTGTTGGATTGCACATGTCGATCCCTGTTACAAAGCATGCCGTGACTTGAGGCAGGTTTTTTGTTTTTTTTTTTTCGCCCAGATCTAGTGTTTGTCTGTCTTCAGTTTTGGTAAGTTCTACATTTATTATAGGAGGGTTCATTCAGGGTGAATATTTGTATCCTGTGAAGCTAGCAAATATATGTACAGATGAGATGATAACTAATCATGGTGAAAAAGCAGAGATACGTTTTGTTCCTGTGATACGACCCATGATTTTTTTTGTTTTATGAGGTGGGTTCAGGGTGAGCTCTGTAGCTCAGTCTGAACCTTTGCCCCATTATCATGGCGTTTCAAGCTTTATTCTTTACACAGTCCAGCTGTTTACAATTGGTGTGTCTGGTCTGGTACCACATGTGTTATCACCTTTTCCCACCAGTGGAAGGATTCCAGAATTATTTTCTTTATTTTGTAAATATTTGTTATGGAAAAAAGAGCATGCTTTTCAGTGCTATTTTTACTGTTTACGAGGCAAAAATGATTTCCGCTGTAGTACTACTTACAGTAACACTGATTGATCTTAGGTGTTGCGAAAAGAGAAAGCTCATTACATATTTAAACTACAAATATTTGTTTTTATTTTACTTAGATTGGTGTGCACAAATTGCGTCAGAAAAGATAAAGCTTCAGGTATTTCAAGGAGGCTGACGCCAAGCAGCAAGCACTAGGAAATACAACATCTGATTTAAGAAAAAATGTATCATCTAACTAGAGGGAAGGAAAATGAAGAAAAATGATTGCTGCTTTGGTTTTATTACTGCATACACTTACAACAGATAAAAAAGAGAAAAACAGAACAAAGATACGTACAGCTTGAATTTTTAGTTGAATTTCACATGGATTGATTGTGGAACCAATGCTGGCATTATGGTCCGTCCTGATGTTTCTAGCCCAACTGACCGTGAAGGCTGTGCCAAGACTGACCGCAAATTGAAATGAGAACTACAGACTTCAGCAAAAAATTAATGACTAGTAAGAAAATCAGACATTACTATTTTTGTTTAGTTTAGAAAAAAAAAGAAAAGAAATTTCTTGCATGTGTAAGATCTTGGACATTGTTGCCTGGATAGCAGTTTGTGTGATGATCACCCAGTGGGGTTGCCCATGCATCACTCAGTGAAATACAGACACTTTTTGACAATGAACAGTTGTGAGACATTTCCACTCATGCTGTGTGTCAGTAGGATTTATCTAGTGCTTTACCATGAATAGATGGAAAGAGGATTGGCTGTCAGTAGAGCTGAGTCACTTGCCTCTTAAAATCCACACTTGGTAACAACAGGTCTCTTTCAGTGACCTCCGTGAATGAAAATTGGTGCTTTAGGCAATTGCCCTTTATTTTTGTGGAAGTCCATATGTACAAATTTGTTAAAAAAAAAAAAAAAAAAATTCTCGTAACATTGCCTCTTCCCTATGTTCATCAGGAGATTTAGGCTGTTTAGATTCAAAAGATCAGAATGGGGTAGAACCATTGAGTGGTGAACTGATAGATGTCGTAATGTTTGGTATGATCCATTTGTGTTTTGGTTAAAAACTTATTTTACCTGAAAAGGGATACAAAGGAAAGGCTTTGTGTTTATGGATGACACCCATGTTTGCTCTTTCTTCTCGTTTCTTACTAATCCTGCGTTGTTTTGAATCATTATTGTAAAGTGGTGCTGTATCCCATCCCATACCTGACAAGCACGTGTACATTGTTTTTGTCATTTTTGTCGTTATTTTACATATCCCAGCCTCATGCCCTCTCGTGTCTGTTGTTTTGACTGGGTTTTTCAGAAACTGTTGTTCCCCTGGACAAGCATGTTGTTTATGTTTTCTTTTTCTTTTTCTGAATCAACCACCAGCATCGTCGATACCAACTACTGTTGTCTGCCCTGGACGAACATTAGCATTATTGTTTTCCTGTCCATACAGAGCCAGTATGGGTACCTGGTGATCCAGCTGCTGTTGTCGCACCTGGACAAGCATGTGAAGGACGACCCAGCCATCAAAACGTCCATCATCACTGTCCTCTTTGAGGCTGTCTTGATCTCCGCCGGGGGATCAATAGGTGGGTTCTTCAACTGCTGGTAAAGATCTCTGAAGTCTGAATTAATCTGGGCATTCAGGTTTTGGTGGGTTTTTTTTTTTTTGAGATGGTAGCGAATTCATTTTGCGAATTCATTTTGGAAAATGATGTTTGTTCATATTTGAATGCGTGTGTGTGTGTGTGTGTGTGTGTGTGTGTGTGTGTGTGTTCGCGCATGCATTTGCTACAAACAGTACTTGTGTGCATCAGTGAGTGCACACAAGCATGTGTATTTTGGTATCAGTTATGAATGCATGTGTGCATACATGCTTACATGTGTGTATATATATGTATAAATGCATCTCCAGTGTTTTAATGCAAAACCCATTGCTGTGGAATGCAGACTTTTTTTTTTCTTTTTACTGCCTCGTTTTTCATCTCCATGTTATTCCCACACTGCTGGTCTCCAGGTCCCCATTCACGCCCACATCCCGCTTTGTTTCCAGCACAGTCTATACAGGCAGTCTACACAGGCAGTATACACGGAACAGCCCCAGTATCAGGTTATCATAGGGTAACCCAAGAGAGGAGACGCTGCTCTGCTGTGGGGTGACTTTGGTGGTGGTCGACGTTGCCTCTTCTGATCCAGCATACGCAGGACACACCTGTGAAGGCCTCTACTTATAACTGCTTAATCACAGAGCCAGCGTGAGTGAGCACCCCTTCTGGACAGCACCAGTTCATCTGACGAGTGACATGAACTTGCGAGTGCAGACCGCCTTGACTCAAATTCACTATGGGCATCGACATGGAGAGGAAATCGAAACTGAGGTCACCATGAGACCAGGGGCATGAAGGCCCAATGAACCAGAGACTTTTCTTCTGTGGCGATTGATGAGGATGAGGATGAGGATGTTAAAGATGATCCAGTGTAGTTCCGGTCCAGTCAGAGACTACGTTGTACGCTTACTTTCATGATACATCTTGGCCTCAGCTTTGAGTGTGTAACCTGGCCTCCACCAGAGGTGCGCCTGCATTGTTGATAATGAAATTTTAGCAACACCTTTAGACACATGTCCATTAAGTGGATGAAACCTGACTGTGTGGTTCCAGTCTTCCCAGTCTAGCCCATAACGAACTTAACTGTTGGTAGATTTTGCTGGGGGCTGAAAAATCCCCACAAATCAATGGCTCTGACAGGAATCGAACCCATGATCTCGCGGCCCACAATCTGCCACACTAACCACTGGGCCATGGTGACTGCTGTTTTTTTTTTATGGCTTCAGTGTTCATTGCCTGCGATGATGTCTGTGCCCAGGTCCCTCTGTGCTGGAAGTGTTCAACAATCTCCTCAGACACTTACGGATCTCTGTGGACAGCAAGGGAGATAATCAGGTGCAGAGCAGTGATGAAGTCAAGTTCCAGGACGCCATTGTCAACACACCATTGGTGAGGTTTGAAAAGGACAGAGTTTGGCCTGGTGTGGAAGAATTTATCTCAAAAATGTTTTGTGCGTGCGTTGTATATTTACATTGGTCAGTTATTATTATCTGTTCTACAACTTATTGTTGAATTTCTTTGCTGTTCATTGTGGTTCATTTGTGGAAAGCTTGTTCTTCAGTGTAACATCTGTTGTCAGAAAGTGATATTTAACAAGAAGACAGGTGTGTGTGTGTGTGTGTGGTGTGTGTGTGTGTGTGTGTGTTTGTGTGTGTGCATGCTTTTAACATATAATGTTGAAAAAAAAAAGTCAGTAAATGAATATAGGTGCCAGAATGATGCGAAGTCACAAAAAACACAAGAAAGATAATCAAATACTTCATGGAGTGGTGAAATTAGACATGAAATATATAGATGTTTGAACACATAGATTATCAAGTTTGTAAACCTTGTTTTTTTTTCATCTGTGATCTC
Source organism: Conus betulinus (assembly GCA_016801955.1). NCBI lineage: Eukaryota > Metazoa > Mollusca > Gastropoda > Neogastropoda > Conidae > Conus > Conus betulinus. Next base: position 1,013,230 of record JADBJO010000054.1, on the reverse strand, counting down.
AGGTGAGTTTGCCAACAACTTGCCTGACTACCAGAAGATTGAGATCATGATGTTTGTCATGGGCAAGTTCCCACAATTCACAGATGAAGAAATCGGGTACTTCTTTTTTTTTTTTCTTTTCCTTTTTTTCTTTGTTTTTTTTTTGTGCTACAAAATGATTTGATATTTAATAGCTTTGAAATACGAAAATGTTCACGTGATAATGACATTCTGAATAGAGCAGGATCCAATGGCTTTTTTTTCCCCCAAGCTGTTAAGTCTTTTCTCAAGACCATCTTTACTCCAGGTTGAATTGCTCTTTTCCAATAAGAAGAAATGGCTGCCTTAAATGTAAGTGCTGTTCTGTAAATGTTAACAAAAATCCTATCCAACATTTTTGTTTGATATACTAGTCTGTCTCTGGCATTACTTCCACACTTCTCTCACAGTCACAGAACCAGCAGGACACAGGCACCTGTCAGCGTCAGGTAGCGATGAAGCTACCCACCAGCCAGGCACTTGTTGCTAAGTCAGTTCAGTTCAGTTCAGTTCAATAAAGCGCCATAAATAACAAAAAAACCCCCATTCATTTGTAATTTCACATGCTCATTGTAAACCCTGAATAATGTAAAACTCACGATTAACAAACCATAAACTTTGAACACACCATGGAATAAAAAAAAAAAAAAAGTCCAATGAAAAATCTGTCAAACTCCTCATGTGCATATACAAATTACAAATATTATCATAAACACACATGACTGAGAAAAAAAAAAAAGAAACTTGCACACACTTACACAAACACACACACACACATAACCACACACACACCCCCCCTCCACACCCCCACACCACACACACACACACACACACACACACACACACACACACACACACACTCTTTGTTGGTGTTAACAAAAAGGCCTATACAGTCGCTCAGTTGTAGAATGGGCATTCATCAGCATCAGAGACTGTAGACCACCATCACGTCCCTCCAGTGACTGACTGTCCCTGTCAGTTTGCCAAAACCGAGACTGGACGCAAAATCACTATTGGCTTGGACACGGAGAGAAAATCAGATCTGAGGTCTCCATGAATCTTATCTTTTCAATGCTTTTCCTAAATTTTTCATTGTCTTCACAGATTTTCTCATGATTTTTATGTCTAGCGTCCTAGTACTATGGACAGAGCTTTTTTTGTGTGTTTTTCTCTCTTGGATTTTGTGCCTCAACAGCATCACACAGTGGCAGTTGCAGAAACTGCATTATGTCAGTAATGCCCTGTTGACCCCCCCCATAGAGTTAAAGGAGAAGAAGATGAGACATTAAGTAAACTCGTATGTCGTTGCTCAGATTCATGAAAACATTGACAGGAATGTTTCATAGACGTTATAAAAATGTTTGATACCATTTGACTGTTTATGGTTAGCTGTTTTTTTTGTGTTTTTTTTTAACAGGGGACAAATGGATCAAGAATTGCAGATCAATTTGTTGAAAACTTATTGAAAGTGAGTCATTTATTGATTTTTACTTCAGACCGCTTATATTTACCTTGCTTAGGCGTGACTGTCAGTGAGTGTGTGTGTTGTCTATGGGCGTGTGGTTGATTTTTGTTGTGTGTGCTTTGTTTTTGTTTGTTTATTTATGTGATTCTACACTTTTTGCAGAATTCTTATGGATGAAAAAAAAAATCAGTCATATTGAAATTGCCGATTAGTTGTTTTGTGTTGTTGTGTACAGTTTGCATTTGATGAGGCAATAATGTAAGATCCTGTGTTTGGCATGCTATTTGGTGCACATATAGAACTCATGGCAACAGAGCGATATCCTTGGCAAAAAATTAGTTAAAAAAAAAAAAAAATCACTTTGACCATCAAACCAAAATATAGTTATACAGCCCAAAAAGAGAAGTGGCATCATATGTTGGTGATGTGCTGTAGCTGGGCGAGGCATTCCATGAAATCTGTAGGTTGTAAGGTGATACAATACAGTATAACACATTACTGTAGGTCTGAATCTGTTTGGTTCTCTGGTCTGTATGTTCTCTCACTGGAAGTGTACTGATGTGATTTCAGGTCGCCACAAAGTACAAGACGGTGATCATGTCCAACGCTTTTCCACCTGAGTTCCTGCACCCGCTGCTGCGGGATGTCGCTGATGGAGGACGCCGGCATGAGGATCACTGTCCAGGACATTTTGCACACTCTCATTGATCGCCATGGCAACACCCTAAAAGCTCAAGTGCATCGAGTAAGTTAATATGTTCGTTAGATTGCTGGCGCTGGTGCAGACTTTCAGATGATATTGTTGTTTCATATAATGGCCGTACATAAGTTTGTATACTTGAATCATTTATGATGCACAGTTCAGACATTTTATAGAAAACACTATGATTTGATTTAGTGATAAGGAATGATTGAAAACTTTCAATGATTGAAAACTTCGATTGTGCCATAAGTAGAGTAGTCGGATCATCGTGCCGGACTACCAGGGGGGATACTAGTGTCAGCCTTCTGGTGAATGTTGTGATGTGCTCACCGGTCAAGAGCACTACTTTTCAAACATATGCCGCAGAGAAAAATAAAAGTTCAGTATTGTTGTTGCGACAGCTGGAGATTTTACTTTGCAAAACTACCAAGTTGCTTTTTATGATGTTGATATCATAATGTATCATATTAGGGGGGTTGCTAGCATTGAGATATGAATCTGTTTACCTGTGAGTACATTTGTGTGTGTATATGTGTGTGTGTTTGTGTGTATGTGTGTGAGTCCTTCTGATACACAGGTACAAATGATTTTGATGCAGTGCTTACCTGTATATATGTATTTACATGATAGAGTCTGTTCATTGATATTATTGATATTAGCTTCCAGTCTGTGTACATAGCTGGTGAAGAGGTGTGTGTGTGTGTGTGTGTGTGTGTGTGTGTATGAAAAAAATCAAACATGGTCTAATTCAGTGTTTGTTGGCCATCAACAGAGACTGTACCGTGACATCGCATCCTTGGAGCTGAGGGTGGAGAAATGTTCCCGACAGGATATCCTGTTCATGAAGAAGGTATGGTTCTCTCTCCTGGGCTGGTCTCTGATTCATGGTTTACATTTAACTACCTACTTTTTTTTAAAATAACATTCTCCCAAACAACAGCTCAATATTCAGAGCCCCTGCAGCAGAAACCCAGACATTGGTCTGCATTGTCAACAATAAGACATCAGGACAATTACCCTCACCAGTTTGTGGCAGCAGAACAC
>JADBJO010000054.1:965000-1005000 GCA_016801955.1 Conus betulinus | reverse complement strand
AAACATAAGTCACACTGCTACATTTGTGAGCATAAATATGCAGCATGGTACTGTTGAAGTCACAAAGGATCATTTTCATATTCATAAAACTGCCATGGTGATATCTGTTGCAGAAGCTCCACAAAATGTTCAGGTGTGTCAGCTTTCAAGTTCACGCTGAAAACATGACAGATGAGACCTCCAGTGCAGATGTAGCCCTGAAGTGCGCGGCATGTTGCCCCTGATGTATGGCATGGTGCCCCTGATGTGCAGTGTGTTGCCCCTGATGTGCAGCCAATTACCCTAGCACAGCCACAATGGAGGGAAGCCAATACCCTGAAAGACAAAGCTAAAAGACTTTAGTCCAAGGAGACCTGCAAAAAGAAGGCGTTATGAAAACTGTGATTCCCAACTGTGGAATGATTTCCTGCGCAGTGAAATGGAAAAAAAAAAACACAGTGTGAAATTGAAAAAAATGGTAGCGTTTTTGAAAAAAATGGTAGTGAAATTGAAAAAAAAAAAAAATAGAGACATTGAAGCAAGCAAAGGCATTTACTGCTCTAGCCAAGGTGGCAAGATTATGGCTAACAAAAAATCTGGGAACTGAAGAGCCAACCACCTCCACGAAACTAATTAGTTTTCACTCCCTCCCTTCCTCTCCTTGCCCACAATAAAACTGAAGCTGTTTCTAGATTACCTCTCTCTCTTTCTATTTCTGATATTGACTGAAAAGGTAAAACTTTGTATGTATGTGTGATTGTGCTGAGGGGAAGAGTCCACTTAATTGTGTGCACATGTATTCATGTGTGTGTGTGTGTGTGTGTGTGTGTGTGTGTGTGTGAAAATTTGTTCTTAGTTTTGTTTCAATTTTTGTATGGTCAAAACACTGCTATAATTAAGACAATGTCAAAGGGTGGGGCCCAAGAGGGTAGCCACTTTGAAAGTCCACAATATGAAACGAAGCTTGTTAATGCCATGTATTTTTGCTAGGTGTGTTATAATGTCTTAAAATTTAAAAGTTGGTGTAAAAACAATGCTGTTTTGCTCATGACTGCTCATGACTTTTTTTGTGAGGGTAAGATATAGGCCAATTATTGCAGTGAGTAGTGCATGCATGCAAGTGTCCTTTTTTTTCCCTTCAGCATTTTTTTCTTAATTCATTTTGAAATGTTGGTGCCAAAATTGTATTTGTTGTTGATATATATATATATATATATATATGAAAAAAAGAAACACCATTTGTCTAATAAACATTCAACTGAGAACATGTTTGTGTGTGTTTCATGTGCTTTCACTGAAACATCCTCTTTGTCTTCTGTTGTTTACTGTTTACTCAAAAGTCAAAGCAGTGTTCAGGTTTTTACATTTGAAATCATGACAACATGAACTTATCTATTTTACAGATAACTTCTTGTTTGCACTCTACATTACATTATTGACCACCTTGTTCATAAAATATATTATATTGCAGAATCCAACATGGACACATACATAATAAATACCAACAATAATACCAATGTACATAAACTGGCATGGCAGGAATCAAATACTTTAGAACTAGAAAATAAATGAACAAACTGGCAAACAGATACAGTACCTTAGAAGTATGTTGATCAACTGCAGTGTCTCTGCTTTACCAGCAGCAACACAAGCTCTCTCTCACACACACACACACACACACACTCTCTCTCTCTCTCTCTGAATCATGCACGTAGGCACACAGACATTGCACACAGACACAAACACATGAAACATAGCTTCACCAGCACGTTGATGGTGTGGACATTCATGCGATTCACAAAGTCGTTCTTGATGTCTGGGGAGGGAGTGCTATTGGAATGTGCGTACCAACAACACATGCCAACACTTGGGGGAAGTTGGCAATGTCGAAGAACTTTTCTTTTTGCCTGTCTGCCGATGCCTGACTTGGCCACTGTCACTGAAGGAATTGTACGGGATGCAGTTGACTGACTGACTTGAAACAGTTCTCCAACTGCGTCATGAAATGTGCCAGTAGCATAGAAACGAAGGGCCAAGCACACTTGCTGTACCTGGCAACAGTGCTCCCCTTCGATTCGGGTGTTCAGTTTCCTCGTTTATTGCGTCTATGAGACTTAAATGTGTGCGCATGACGAAATCTGAACTAGTAAACAGTTCCACGTCGTCAAACGAGTCGATTGGATTACTTCGATCGCGAAACACTCGTTCCCGTCGCAAAACACGCCGTCGCAAACTTCGCATGTACACGAACGCCGCCATATTTAACCTCTGGTTAGGCAGTTTAAACGGCGGGGGCCCCCTCCGTTAAAATAACCGCCGGTCTAGGTGCATGATCCCTCATGAAGAAAGCAAGACGGTGATCTCTGATTGATATGTCGGCCACTGTCTACCCAGTGGCTTCAATGAAAGGCATAAAGACAGTTGACACCCGCACGCCGCCCCTTCACGTTTCTGATATCCATAGCTTGCTGCTCCACTGCGATGGACACTTCAGGGATTAAACATGGATGGAGGCTTTTTGATTCGTTCCTCCCCACTGAAGTAAATTATGTAAATTTTAGTGAGAATATTATTCATTTCACAACAAATGTGGATCCATCTTTGTTTACACTCGGCAGCACACAGTTTACATGAATTTAAATGATAATAATTATTCATTTCACAACAAATGTGGATCCATCTTTTCTTTACACTCGGCAACACACAGTTTACATAAATTAAAATGATAATAATTTTTCCACTCCTCAACAAATGCAGATCCATTTTTTCTTTACATTCAGCAATGCACAGCATACTTGAATTTAAATGATAATAATTTTCCACTCCTCAACAAATGCAGATCCATCTTTTCTTTACACTCAGCAACACACAGTATACATGAATTTCAATGATAATAATTTTTCACTCCTTGACAGAGGCAGATCCATCTTCTTTACACTCCACAGCACATAGTACGCAGTAACTGAAAAAAAAACGTTTGAGCTGACAAATAATGTTTAATTAATCTCATGTCACCACAGTCTTTTTGCTTTCTGCCATATAAATTGTGTCGTCTGCCTCCACTGCTGAAATAACTGTGGTGACTGAACCATGCCCGCTGTCAATCCCCATCAGAGTGGCATGCAGTTCTACTGGCATATCCTGGAGAACGTGCAGCTGGAGTCGAACCGTGTGGACAACCTGGAGGCCCTCTACTGCACCATGGGACTGCTGGCTGTGGAGATGGGTGGGGAAGACATCATGGTGGATCTGTTTCGTCTGGCGCTGGACATCCAGGTAGAGTGATGGCCCTTTTGTGGGGGTTTTGCGTGTATTGGTGTGTGTGTGTGTGTGTGTGTGTGTGTGTGTGTGTGTGTGTGTGACAAGTTTAAATGTTTAGCAATTTCTATGCAGTTTACATACATATACATGACTAATTTTTTTTCGTCTTATGGGCATGCACATTTGCATAAACACTCAAAGGTCGCACACAACACATGAATACGCAGATAGAAGTGCACATACCCACCTGCATACAGTGCTTCATATGTGTTTGCATACTGTCATGCATGCGTTCACGTGGATGTGTCTGTATTGGATGTAATACCTGAGCAGACGTGTGATATTATGAACATGTGAGCATCAGTATATGTATATATTTCATTTACATATATGTACCTGCATCAGAGAGAGAGAAAGAGAGAGTGTGTGTGTGTGTGTGTGTGTGTGTGTGTGTGTGTGTTTTTTTCTCTGACCTTTCCACAAATCAAAAAGTGTCCACAGGAGGTTTCATGTTCTGAGAAAGTTTGGAATTTAAACAAATGCTGCAGATTCCAATTGGCTGTGAAGTCCAGTTATAACTTTGCAGCCTGGGAGGTGGCATTTCAATAATCTGGAATTTTTTTTAAATTTTTGACAGAGAAAAAAGCAAATTTCAATACTCTTAACATTTCTGTCCTTTATAGTGACAAAACAGGGTCAGTTTATACATTTCCTCTTGCATGTCCTCAGAGGGTATGCAAAGTGAGATTGTGTACAACGTTGTGTCCTCACAAGATAATCCGTGCAGGAAGTGGTGTCTGTATATATCATACCTGCATGGATTGACCTGTGATGGCATGTCTTGCAGAACCATGCTGTGGGCACTACGCTGCCCATCACTCACCGGTGCGCTCTTCACGCCATGACCGCTGCCTTCCTCAACCTCATTTCACAGCTGTTAGGATCCACAGACGTCTGCCACTACGTTCAGAGATCTTTGGGTGTTGTACAGACGTCTGCCACTGTGTGTGTGTGTGTACGTTCAAGAGTGTGGCTTGTCTTTGGGTGTGTGTAATGTGTGTGTGTGTGTGTGTGTGTGTGTGTGTGTGTGTGTGCATGCATGTGTGTGTGTGTGTGTGTGTTCATGTGTGTGTGCATGCTTGTGTGCATGTGTGTGTGCGTGTGTGTGTATGTGCGTGAGAGAGAGAGAGAGAGAGAGAGCGTGTGTATATGTGCGCACATGTGCTGAGAGTATAATGATGTTGGTGGACTTGCATATTTGCACATGACATTTTTCAGTGCTGCTTTTTAAATTAGAGATGACATTTTCTTGACTGTAGCAATGGACAGGTTCATCCATACAAATTCATCATATTTTGCTCCTGTTTTGTGAAAAGTAAAGAAAGGGAAGAAAAAAGTTGAGAGGTGAAGATCTTGAGCAAAGATCGCCATTGCGGATGTAACTACAGCAGGAGGTTTGACCAAAGAACAACATCTCTTGCTGACTTGCGTGTGCAAAACCACATCAGGTTGGTCTGCTGCTTTGACATCATGCCCTGAAACATGAAAAAAAAAAAAAAAAAGGGGGGGGGGCAGGGAGCATGAATTTGTGCCACAGTATGCTGATGAATCCAGTTTGAAAGTAATTTAAGTTAGGACTTTTTTTTTTAACGGTAGATAATGCAAGATCAGATGGTCACTACCATGAAGAAGCTTCTCTTGTGTGATCACAGATGAAAGTGAAACAAATACTTCCCTCCCTCCTCCCCCTTTAAAGAAAAAGTGGAGTTTTCTACATACTGATTGCAGAAAGTACACTCATTTCTCTTGAAAAGTACTCCAGTATTAGTTTTAGGGTAAAAACAGCTCTGTAGCTGTAGTCATCTTGCACAGTTTTGATATTTCATTCAGAAAAAAAACCCTTTCTCTACATTGGGACTTTTTATTTATTTCACGCAATATATGGTGAAAAAAGTGTCTTCTTTATGTTTAGCCCCTTGATTGGTGGGTTGTGGAGTGGGGTGGTAATGCAGATTCGAAGGAGCATATGTAGCTGTGGGGTAAACGCTTCTATGTGGATATGACTCCTGATTGATTCTGGCACCGCATTGTGTGGATTAAAGGACCTGGTTAGTGCCAGAAAGTCGTGAATCCATCGGATGAACATTTCAGCATCATTTCTGATGATTGCTGTAAGACAAGTGTGTACAAGAGTTGAGAAAGAAAAGGTGTTACACAGAGTTTGATTTCCCCTGTTGGCAGGTGATTGAGCGGCGTCAGATGAAGGCTCCCCACCTCTTGCCCAGCTTTGCCTACAACCGCTCCAATCGCCCTCAGAGGTTAGTGCCCAGCGGGGATGTCTACAACTCGCCCATCCACCCTCCCCTCCATCCTTTACTTCCTGCATCAACCTCTACCGACTAGTTTCACAAAAGTTTAAGTGGAAAAGGGGCATTATAGGAACTGTTTGAGAGAAAAAGACAAACCTAGGGAGAATGTAGCGTCTGTGATGTGCTCTCCCTCTCTTTCTCTGTCAGTCTCCCCCCCTGCCACCTTCTCTCCAACCGTCCCACCCTTCCACTGGCATTCTTCAAAGCTGTTGCTCTGTCTGTTTGTCTCTCTCTGTCTGTCTGTCACACACACACACACACACATACACACACACACACACACACATATTCGCTCACTTTATTAAGATAATCCTCACATTGGCATAGTCCCCTCCCACTCTGCACCATTCTTACCCTATCAACAGAGTCACTTCTTTCTTTTTACTGTATCCTCAAATCATATCAGGCATTGTGACGTTTATTTGTACCTAGGTGTACGCATGGCTTGCATTTGCTGTGTTGGTGGTGATTATTTGTTTTTGTTTTGTAAGGCTCCTTCCTTGTTTAACCTGAGAGTTTTGATACAATAGCATGTGGAACAGAACATTTGAAAAACAGTTGCCTTGGATTGCATGTTATGTTGTGTAAACAAATGTCATTGTGTATGGATTGGGACTGCAAAATGCTTGATATGACAATGAAAACGAAGAATGAACAATCAATAATCTCCTCAAATCAGGCGCGAATATTTTGCTCCCAATTTGAGGAGATATGGGATAAATGGTTGTTCGTTCTTCGTTTTCATCGTCTTGAATGTTTGTCTTGCCTGAAGAAGACCAAAGAGGTCATACACGTCGCATCTTGTAATTTGTTTTTGTCTCTTTCATTCGGCAGGAACAATAACTCTTCTTTTAGATTTGTTTCAATTTCCGTCTGCAGTCTCGTCACTTTGAAAGTGCCCTATTTTAGTAGGAAAACTGCAGGAGAATATCCAGATGGGGGTTACCAGGTTTTGATTGGCCGCAGAGTCCTCGGGAATAGGTTCTTTCCCTTTCTCTGGAATGCCACAGTTAGGAGGGACTCCCCTGTTAGATACAGTTTATGTTCTGTGCAGTATTTCTTGGCAACTAGAGCGGTATTCCGTGTGGTTTCAGCTGTTCACAATGTAACAGACTCTTCAGCACTTAGCAGCATCTGCTTTGTGTAGTCCATTTCAGTCTGGTTTTTTTCCGTCATAAAACTTTTCCTAAGTTTTTCACAATATATGTATAATTTTTTTTTGTTTAATCACTGAGGCGTTTTAACTTATCTGAATTTATTCTGCGTGTTCCTTTTTTTTTCTTTGTTTTTTTTTGAATGCTAGGCATCCCATTAAGAAATTGGGCCGAAATTTTTTGGTCATTACTTCACGTTTTTGAGCAATTCTGCAGTCTTTTTACATTGCTGGCTGAGGTTGTTTTTTTCCAACTTTTTTTAAAGGATTTAATCCTGAATGGGGAAATTGGATGAAAAGATAATATATGATATCATATGATCTGAGATGTTTGTATTAGCCTGATGGTTGTGCTAGACAGGCTGGCTTGTCTTGGTCTGGTGAAATCTGTCTACTTCTCTTATATCTACGTGGCGTAGAAGTGCAGCACTTTTAGTTGCCACTCCACTTCACATACGCAGCACCTAGTATGTTTGTCTTGTCCATATTCATTGTGGTGTTGAAAGCTTTGTTGTTTTGATCCAAGTGGAGGTAGTGTTCATATGCTGATAATGCTGCCAGATTTACAGAGCAAGCTATCGTGAGCAAGTATCTTGTCATCTCTCTGTCTGTCGTGTTTGCCTTGTCTGTCTGTCTGTGTGTGTTTCTCTCTCTCTCTCTCTCTCTCTCTCTCTCTCTCTCTCTCTCTCTCTCTCTCTCTCTACTCTTTATGAACTTTACCACACCCCACTCCAGTTTCCCTTTACCTCTCTCTCACAATATTGATCAGTAATAAAACAGTCATCGCCTGAACAGGCATTCTTACAAATAATCATACACACACACACACACACACACACACACACACACACACACACACTGTCATAAAACGTGCATGCATACTCACAAACACACACACACAAAACTACAGTAGTAGCGCAGACAATGTTACATAGGTACCCAAGGTCTGACCAGCGCACAGGGCTGAAGCGCAGGTCATCATCTGCTAAGGCCTGTCCATGAGTCGTTTGTCTTACATCCTTTCATCTTGGTTATTAGTTTGTTTATCTTTCCAGCAGTGAAATATGCGTACCTTGGGGTCTGGTAGCTTAGCAGATGTGGGGCAGCGTGTATGAAGTGGTCACATGCAATGACACCTCATTGATAAAACTGAAATTTGAAAACTATACCCCCCCCCCCCCCCCCCCCCCTCCCCTCCCAGTTCCAACCCCTCTTCCCCTCCACCCTTCACCCCTACTGCATCCCTCCATTTTCTGTCTGTCTCTGTCTCTCTTTCTCTGTATTCCTTTGTGTATCCTTCCCCACCTAGCCCCCCCCCCCCCCCCCCCCCCCCCCCCATCTCCTCTTCCCCTTCTCTTCTTTGTTTAATTTCTGTCTTCGTTTTTCTGTGGAGGGGACCTGTTCTCCTCTGTCAGGGGTTTGGATTTGTTTGTTTGTTTTTTGTTGTCGCTGTTGGCTTTGTTTTTCACCTTTTTGTTTGTTTGTTTGTTTTGTTCTCTTGTTTCTGTTCCGTAGAAGCATTCAGACACAGTGGCATAGCAAAACACAAGCTAATTGTATTGGATGTCATGGTGTTGTGCGATTGTTACCTCTGTCATTTTGTGATTGGTGTACAGATTAATCACACAAGGCATTTGGGACATTTTGACTTTTCCATGTGAAAAAAGAAGTGTCAGTGTGTTTTTTCATGATATTCAGTTCCATGGCATTAGACAGTTTGCTTTCCTATTCAGGTATGACAGCATGTTTTTTGCTTCCACTTCGTCAGGGTGTGCCATTTTTGTCTTACGAAGTATTCTGCAATGGACAACAATAGATCTGACGCAGGGCCTCAGTGTCAACATTGTTGATACTGTTAAACTAGCTGTGGATGTCACTTTATTTTTTTTTTTTTTTCCCACCTGATGTGCTGTTTCTTTACATGTGAGCAGTTTTCCAATCTCTGATCCATGATTGTCATCATGGGCACCATCTTTTTCAAAATGAATTTAAAGCGTATATTGTTTCAGTTGATCTGATACTGATGTCACATTTTAGTAGTTTGCTGTGATTGATGTCAGAATTTGACAATTTAATGAAAATCAGTTTGTGGCTTAACAATACAGGTCTCTAACGATTCTGAACGCTCAGGTCTTCCCTTCTTATTCTGATCATCTTGAAAGGCTGGTCTGCTTTCAGTGTAGGTCAAAACTGATTCTTTCTTTTCTTTTTTTTGTTTAATTCTAGCTTAGAAACAACAGTTTGGTTGCTAAATTCTTCGTCATGTAAATGCCATGATTCCCTTATCCTCTGAAGGGAAAACAGGTCCTGGTATCACCGTCTGCAGTGCATCAGTGTATAGGAAATTGTGTGCTGTGTTGTGTCTTTTTGTGGGTCCCCCTTCAGTCTGAATCTGAAAGTGATGAGGATTTGCCAATGAACGCAGTTTGCATGGTTTGTGTGCCAAGCAGGTCATCCGCATACCATCACACTTGAGTACACCAACTGAAAAAAATTAGGTGCAGTCCAAGCATAGACTGATTTGTGCAACAGACGGTCAATGCTTTGAACTACGCCGATGTTCTTGTAGCTAAAATCTCAGTGTGTAGATATGTGGATGAACCACCTACAGCATGGATGGGGGCTCAAGCTGAATTAACCTTGCAAAGGGTATTTGCATTGCAGGTGATGGAAGAATTTGAGAAAAATGTTTTCTTCACCTGAACATTATACTGTTCCTAGACAAGTACGTCTTGATCTCTAAGAAATTATGCATGGCAGCAGGGCTCCCTACCGACGCTAGATGACGATCATCTGTACTTTCAGTTCCTGATTTTGGTAGAGTGAAGTTAGCTACCTCCACTCCAAAGTTTCTGTACATTCAGAGAATAGTAACAGAAATCTGTTATAGTGGACAGGCAGTGGCGATTAGTTAACAAGCTTACGCTGGCGCTTGATTCCAAAAAAATGTCATGATAGTGAAGTGGTTTGTGTTCTGGTTGTAAAGAACTCTTAATTGAAAATCTACGAATTAGCGTTGAGCCAGAAATCGGTGTTTATGTTGTCAAATGCTTTGCTGTGGCCTTCTTTATGTTAGATGTGTTTACCGCGTCAGCCTACTTCCTTTGCGTATTGATTTTCGCCATGTTTACTGCGCACAGACGTGCACAGGGTGGAGAGCCTTGTTGCCTGTATGCTGAGCGTTGTGCGTGTGTGGTGATGTGAACTGACCTGTATGTCTGACCACGTTGCTCCTGTCTGCAGCCTTGCAGCACTAGAAAACTCAAAACTGTGAGTAGTCTGGCCCACCGCTCAGACACCCTTTTCCTCTTCCAGTACTAGTCTCTTAGTCTCTCGTGACTTTCAAGTCTGGGACTGCATGCAACGCAACTTATCTGGAGTCTTTCTGTTTCGTTTTTTTTTTTTTTTTTTTTTTTTTTTTTTTTGTTGTGGTCATTTACTAAGGTGGACAGATGTTGCCTGTGGTGTGTGTAAGTGTGCCTGTGTGTTACGTGTGTACATGCATGATGTGTGTGTGTGTGTGTGTGTGTGTGTGTGTGTGTGTGTGTGTGTTGCGCATGTGTGTGTGTGTGTGTGTGTGTGTGTGTGTGATATCTGATATCAAATTACGTTCAGTATGTATCAGAAAAATAGATCTTGAAATATTTCAATTCTTAAAGCTATATTAATCTAAATGGACATAATGCAGCTCAAGAACTAGAGAGTAGATTGTTGTTGTACTTATTTTGTGTGTACATTTAGGTACACACACACATGTGCACATGCACATGCACACTTGCACATCAAACATGCCTTCACTAACGTGCATGTGCATACAAAAAAGCTCATAATCAGCTTGCTCATGTATGCATACGCATAAACATTTGTACAGATGTGTGTGTTCACACACACACACACATAACACATACAGTGATTACAGAATAGCACTATTCACTTTGTAAAAACAAAAGTGTGGTAACGTACTAGTCTTTTCCAAGTTAAGATCAATTTAGAAAAAGAATCTATTAAAATCAATCTTATATATAGGCATACATGTTTTTAAAAAGCAATGATATCAATAAGGTTCAATATAGGGTGTGTGCATGCATTTGTGTAGTAATTTGTTTTCTGTGTATTTTTTGGTATTAGACATGAAAGTGTGTGTGTGTGTGTGTGTGTGTGTGTGTGTGTGTGTGTGTAAACATGTGGGCATATGAAGCAGCATGTATAAGTCATCTGTGCATATCCGTGTTCACAGATACTTTATGGTATGATTTAGATGGAAATTTTTTGTGTTTAACATTCTGTTTGTAATATCTGTGTGTCAGATTAACATAGTGTGTAATTGTCTCATTCATTTTGTCATCCTGTCCGTCGTGGCGGTTGGTCTTTTTCTTTAGTGTACGTGTGCATACTAAAGTTAGAAATGTTATTGTGATGTTGTATTGTGGAATGCAGTTATTGTGAAGTGCATTGTATACATTCGTGTCTACTTCTTTCTTGTTCGTTTTCTTCTTCTTTTTTTAACTAGAGGGCAGTACGTCCATTTATTTACAGAGATACAGGGGTTGTGAGCAGTTTTGATAGATTATATGGGCAGTTAGCTTTTTTTTGTTTCTTTGTTTAGGATTCTTTTTGTCTGTATATCCTGAGTGAGTTTGTGTTCAGGTCAGTGTTGCCACAGAAGCAAACCATTATTGGACAGATGCAGAAAGAAATCCCCAAAAGGGGGATGAATATATATATATAATGTGTGTGTGTGTGTGTGTGTGTGTGTGTGTGTGTGTGTTTATGTGTGTGTGTGTGTGTGTGTGTGTGTGTGTGAGGAGTGATATATGAAATATGTTGGGTAAAGTGTCAAGATGTCACAATAACCTACAAAATCCTGAGAAGAAAAAAGAAAGAAAGAAATTAATAACAAAGTGCTGTTTACGGAGTTAGTGATTTTCAGTTAGTGTTATTTTGAAAGAGGGATGTTTATTAATTGAAAATACCGTTATTTTGATTGTATTGATTTTCTGCAAGTTCCAGTGCTGACTCCTGAAAAAGCAGATTGAAAATGAAACGCTTCATTTACATGTTCAAAATGGATTCAGTTGGCTAGAATCTATTTCATTTGTTATGTAATCATTTATAAATGATGAGTAGAGACTTCCCCCCTGTTTCCCCCCCCCCCCCCCCCCCCCCCCCCCGATATCTGGATTGTGGGGTTGATTATTCCCCTTTGCAAAGGTAATGAGAGAATAACGAGATTAGCCATAGTTTCAGAGGAAAAATTAAATATTTATTGATATATTCATTTGCGCCTGTTTTCAAATAAAAACAATGACATAGTTTATTTATTAAACGATATATATAAGCTTTTTAGATTTGAAAAGTCTTAGGGAGCCTTTAATCCTGCATTTTGTCTGGTTGACATATTCAGTGTGGTTAATAAACAGAGTACTTTTCTTACGTGATCTCCCAGAAGGGAAAACATTTGAAAAATATTCTAGAGGTTTTTCTTTGTCTTTTTTCTCTTTTTTCCCCCCAACTTCCCTCCTCTTTTCCATTTTGTTCCAAATTGTGTGTTTTAATTAGGTTGAAATTGTTTATTACATTTGTATGAACAGAATTGATTTTGGGGGGGGGGGGGGGGGGAGGGGGCTGGCGGTATGTATAAAAAACAATTGTGTTTACTCACACACACTTTCATGAATGTACATATGTGTACACACACTCACACACACACACACACACACACACACACACACACACACACACACACACACACACACACACGCATGCACGGACATACACACACACTGTCTCTCTCTCTCACACACATACACATACATAGAGGATGAAGAGAAAGAGCTCATGACACAGATACAATTTTGGCACCAAATGCTTCTGACAGGGAAGCCTGAATGTAAGATCTCAGCAACTTCTAGAAAGCACCAGAAAAAATCATTGCACAGGGTATGTGTCTTCTTGCAAGTGGTGGAAGAGTGATCGCTGCCCTCTTTTGATTACCAAGAAAAAAAAAAAAAACAAAAAAAAAAAGCAGTTACACAGATAGAGGGTTGACATAAACTAAACTTTTGCTGAAGAATCTGAATTAAGATGACTTGTACACAAGAAAATGCCTTGAAAAAAATGGGGTGGAAAATGACTTATGATGTCAGGGGTGATGGCCTTCAAGAGACACTGCTCCCCCGGAAGTTGGGGAGGAGAGATCACTGATTGGTCAGTTGTAGTTTGCCATCTTTCTAGTCAAACTGTACCGAGTGAGCTCAGTGATTTAGTACAGCTTGGTGGGTAGATGGGGGAAAATTTATAACAAGGTTTTCCTGGTACATAGTTTACGTGGATGAAAGTACATTTTTTTTTTTGCCTTTTCTCACCATGCCCCTCCGTACACACACAGAGATATGCACATGCACAAAAAAACACACACACACACGCACGCACGCACGCACGCACGCACGCAGACTGAATCAATAAAAGGTTGAAACTGAATGCATTTCCAGTGAATGAAATAAAGTATTTGCCCATTACACAAGCATTCCCTAGTCTCCATTGTTGTTGCTTTTGTTATTCTCGTTCCTTCATTTTACGTTATGTTGATGTGGTGTTTCAGTTTGTTCTTACTTGATTGAGTCAGTTATTCATTTGTATTATTATATCATTGTAGATGTTTGGGTGGATCTTGTTTTCCAGAAAGGGATGAAAGGAGCGAAAGAAATTCACAATAAACCCGTACATGATAAGATTGCGTGCATGCATTCCCATTGAGTGCAGCATTTAACCACCCTGTGTACAACCAGACATGGCAACTTCCTGTGGAGACTCCCCCCCCCCCTCACCACCTTCCCCTCCCCCCTTTTTCCCCCACCCCCTACACACACCCTCCACACATCCAACCCCCAAAGCTGAAAATTTTATCATGAGGGAGGGCTGAGGGGAGGAGTTGGGTCATGTAATGTAACATACCTGCTTCACAAAAGTCTTATGTTAAAAGAACAATCTGAAAATGTTTCTTATATGTGTACATGTGCTTTGTGCACAGCGTAAAACTGTACACACAAACCCACCAACAAGCACTCAGCTACCACGGAAAAACTTGCATGATTGCATTGTTTTTGTGGGGAGCAAATTAACCAGTCTACTTCCATTTTCTTCCAGCCATATGAATTCTCTGCATAATTCCATGATTAGAGGAGTGGGGATTGGGGGGGGGGGGGGGGGGGGGTTCAAAGGAGAGAGTTTCACTGCCTTCTGACTGGTCCAATTTAGAATTTGCTTTGTTTGATATTTTCACATTTTCTGTTTGATTTAAGTTGTTTGGGTAAAGTGGTAAAGTGGAGGTGGGGGGAGGTCTGAAATCAGGAATTCCCCAGAGAGGTTGGCATGTCTGACTGTCATTGTTTTTCTCTCTGCTTACTTGATCGAACTCTTTTCTTAGCTCTGATGACTTGAAGTATCATGTACTCCACGTGTAACAGGCTGAGGCTTGGAATGCCTTCATTCATGCCAAACATTAAAGCATTACCCACTCTCATGCTGCTTCTGCTAATTCTACCAGCTACTGTATGCTGCCATTGCTTTTTTTGCCTTTTCAGCAGAGTGTGAATGTATTTTCCAGTTGATCGAGACTAATTTTTATCACCTCAACCATTTTCTTCTTTTTGTTCCCCCCCCCTCCCCCCTCCCACTTTTCTCATATAGGGAAATAACTTCATATCGACTGCAACTCTGAGAGAGAGAAGAGAGAGAGAGAGAGAGAGAGAGAGAATGTATATGTATATATGTGTGTGTGTGTGTACTGAAGATAACAGCCATGTTATGACAGCAGCCTAAACCCACAGGAATAGAATGCCATTTGAGCACCATTCCTGCTTGATGAGGAATATCTGAACCCTTAGGATCAGTACGCTGCTGTGAATGATTCAGTGAGAATGATAGAACAGGGAGTGAGAAGACTGTCATTCTCTTCATCTGTATTTTTCTTTTCTTTTATTTCTAGTGATGAAATGACTAATGTGTGGTTTTTATATTGATTAACTGGGTTTTGTGCATGTAGCTCTTTCTAGTTAAAAAAAAAAAATCTTTTGAATTGTATTGATGGGAATTGTGAATGTGTATTGCTGAGTACTTCACTTTTGAGTGTGTGAGGCTTTCTATATCATTGATATTTGTTTTTCTCTCTCTCTCTCTCTCTCTCTCTCTCTCTCTCTCTCTCTTTCTTTTTTTCTCTCTTTTTGTTTTGTTTTTTTTTTTATTTTCTGAGTTTCTCTCTCTTTTCTTTCTGTCTCTTCTCTGTCTTTCTGTCTGTCTCTTCACCCTCACACTCTTACGCTGTTTTTCTGTCTCTGGCTGTCTCTCTTTCTCCCTCCCTCTCTCTCTCCATCCCTCCACCGTCTCTTTTTTTTTTTCTATTATCTGATATATCATTCTCTTGAAATTAGTTGTATGTAAATGAACATACTGGCATCTGTTTCACAGAGATTTTCTTTCCTTTGATCTTGTCATCAGAAGCAAACGCAAGATGTCCCAGTCTTCAGCATAATTGTCACCTGTGTTTGCCCCTGATGTAAAGTCATGAGATTCAGAATTGCTTTAATTTTCTGAGAGAGGTTGAATGAAATCTTGCTTAGATTCAGCTTCCTGTACAATTGCAATGTTACTGAACAGCGAATACTAACTTATCCAAACATGGTCTGTCTTTTAGGTCTAACAAAAAGTTACACACACACAGACACACACACACACACACACACACACACACACACACACACACACACACACACATGCAGAATTACTTGTAACTTCTTGATAAAGGACATTTTTTCATTCATCATCATAATTTTGTTTCACTGCTCTTGAGTATTGCTGTTAAACCAATTCAAGTCCCGTCAAAAACAGAATGCACTTTTATTTATTTTTAGCTACCTCGTACCTTTTTGTCTGAATGATGAATGTGTTCATATTCAGCTGTTATCTGCTTTTGATTTATCTTTTGCTTGGTTTGTTTTTCACTGGTGAGTTCATGAATTAATGATGATTTTGATTGTTTTGTTATCCAATTTGTAGTGTGTTTCATTTCAAGCGGTCAGGTTTTTGGTTCATGGCCTTATTAATTCAAAATCATGTGCTACATTTTTACCATTTTTTTGTAGTTTTTTTTTTTTTTTACTTTTATTTTTACTAATTTCTTTTACTTTAGTCATTTGAATGACAATTAAGAAAAATGATGAATAAGTTGGAAATCTGGCTTTGGTTCAGATGAAACAAAGCAAACCTGAAAAATAAAGTAGACAGTTGCTGTTTTTTTTCTTCCCCGGATTAATTGGTAACCAGTTATTTATTCTCATAATTAGTCTGTGGTCTTCACATCTTTGAGAGAAGTTGATTAATAGCCTGTATGATAACGAAAATGAAAACAAACACACAAACCTTGATTTTACATGAACCAACAATCCTGAATACATTTGTTTTGGGGTCAGTTAATAAATCGCTGGACAGTTTTGTGAGAGAGAGCATAAAAGAGAACCAAAGGATGTTTAACACCAAAAATACATGTTCTGTCTGTCTTTTTTTTTGTTTTGTTTTTTAAGTAAGAAAAAAAAGTTCACTGGTTCCTGATTGACATTTTCTCATGTGAGGCTCATACTATGTGCAAGCTCATAGATGATTTCCTTTCAGTTAAAACTGTCTCAGGTTGAAGTTGCTGTAATCTTCGATTTTTATTGTCTAGGGAGGGAAGTGGAGGGGTAGCATTAGGGTACACCCCTCTTCTGAAACCACCCTCTCCTCTTCCTTCTACCCAGCATGGAGATTTGATTTTGATTATCAAATGTAGTTTTTTTTTAATGAGAAAGCATCATTTGACAATGACTGCAGTTGTGCCAGTTAATAAATAAGTTATTGTTCTTCTTTCAGTCAATGAATCAATGGATAAACAGCCAGGAGACAAGATAACTAAGGGGAAGGGGGCTGGGGAAGTGTAAAGACAAGCAAAGGGAGAGGTGATGATCTCTTTGCTTGTGTGGTGACAGGTGGCCCCCATCTCTAATGGACTATTGGGGGGGGGGGGGGGGGGGGGGGGGGAAGAAGAAGAAGAAAGAAGAAAAACAAGAATGCACACACATGCACACACATGCACACATGCACAAGACAAGGATTTCCGTTTGGCTCCCCCATTGATGATCGTCATGGTTGGACTAGTTACAGCCTCGTTTCCTGGACAGTGCCTTAGGGAAGGCAGTCTTACATGTTGGTCAGTTTCATAGCCTTCCATTCCTTGGTGCCAAGGAATCGGAGTTAGACCAGTACTGGGCCTCTTCACGATGACATTAGGGAGAACCCACTCCATAGAACTAAATGATCTGACAGTATCAATCCTTCTATTTAGCATGGATCTGTACTTTTTTCTTGCCCAAACACAGAATCATTTTATGATAAATTTGATTTTTTGGACACATCCTTAAAGGAATGGCTCTGCAGTCCTTATAGAACAGCAGTAAATTGACTTTGACTTAGACCTCTTCATTCCAATCGGAACACAGGGCCTGCACTGCAGATCTCCATCTCGCTCTGTCTTGGGCTGTTCTCTTGGCTTCACCCCAGGTCATGTTGGTGAACTTGAGTTCTGCCTGTAGGGTTCTCCAGGTGGTGACTGGTCGTGCCCTCTTCCGCTTCCCCTGTGGGTTCCAGTGGGTTTGAGTCTAGAATTATTCTGGCAACTGTTACAGAGTGATGGACATAGGGTATAGAAGGAGAGAGAGAAAAAAGGAAGGTGAGGTTTGAAATTGAACATCTATAATAGATTGGTATGCAGCCTTAGAGAGAAAATAGGGGAAGATGGTATATCCGGTTGTATACAGACTGTGAAGTTCTTTGAAAGACTGTGAGATATGAAATGCCATTGTAAGGTCTTGACAGGTTTCTTTTTTTATGAGAAATATATTCAAGGGCACTTGCAAACCCCCCCACATTTTTTGGACCACTGCTTATTTTTAAAAATAGAATTAAGGAGAAACAGAGTAAGATGGCAGTCTTGAAAAAAGCCTATTGAGTTATTGGTATGAATTGACAGTCATCATCATTCATCAGTCATATCACAGTTTGTAGGTGGGGGTAAATTGTCAGCAGTACATGAACTCGGGTGTGTAGTGGTCCTCTCTGTCACTGTGTGAGGTTAACTGTTTCTCTGTGTTAACGTCAGTGTTGCACTTCTTTATTTTTAAACAAAAAGGAAAGGCATACTGAAAAGTCTGGAAAAGACCGTGAAAATTATCTTCAGAATCGTACAAGTATTTGACCATTATGATCAACTGACTGACAGACAAAAAGATGGACAGAAGAGAGAGAGAAAGAGAGACTGATTTCTGAAACTTAAATTTAAACGCAAAGCCATGCAAAGAAAGACTTTAATTATAAAGATCTTCGTGAGCAACACTTTCTTTTGTCGTCGGAGACGTCCTCTTTATACAGATTTGGTTTTGAGGACTTCTAGAAACCTTTATGAAGAGGTTCCACTGCATTTTGACAGCTACCCGAGCAATGAGAGTGTGAAGGAGGAGTGGCTGTTTGACCAGAGTCTGCTGTCCAAGCACCTGGCCTCCACGGGGATGGACGTCACACGGTCACACGACTGGGGAACCCCTTCACCCAGGTAAACCCTTCACTGGAGGTAGCTTGTGTGTGTGTGTGTGTGTGTGTGTGTGTGTGTGTGTGTGTGTGTGTGTGTGTGTGTGTGTGTGTGTGTGTGTGATGGATATCACACATCAAGGTAATCTTTTTACTGAGAAACTGTTCACACAGTTCGTTGTTGACCTGACCTGTCCAAGCTGCCATATTTTTCACTATTAGGTCTTTTTGTGTGCTGCTTTTTTTTTCATTGCAATGGAATGTTTCTCTCTCTTTTCTTTACAATTTGTTTATCTTTTGCCTACCATTCTTTTATCTACTTTTTTGAAAAATTTAACAAGTATGTGTAAGGTTAAACTTAAAGTCCCATGGTCCTATGGCCATAGAGGCAACGAACAGTCAAAGGTGCTCTGTGTTAAGTGCATTGCAAAATGGAATATGTACTCCATCACTTTTCTTCTGCTGCCTTTAACCTGAGCTGAATCAGGTACCACTGTACTGCTAGGTGGACAGAGAGGGTACTAAGCACAAAAAGAAAAAAAAAAAAAGAAAAAGAAAATGACCACCTTCCAGAGTGGTTCAAACTCATGACAGTCAGCTCCATGAACAAACACTCTTTAACTGTTTGATTCTGTGCCCCACTTTATGTGTGTATAATCACCAAGTTAAATTTACAGATCATCAGAAGAATTTGTGAAAGAAGGGTGCCATTTTAAGAAAATGACCCCTTCCCCCCTCCCTCCTCACATGCAGGTCCAGGTCACAGGAAACTTTGTGTGAAATTCCTAGAAGTAGAGATAATTTGCTATGCAGTTGCCAATTTTTGTGTTCTCAGTTTCGGCCTGAGCAGTTGCAAAACTTAAAATTTTATGCATTCTGCAATGCCCTCAAGTTGCCATCGTTTCAGCAGCTGCTCAGTCTAGTGCTCAGTGTGCGTGGACAGTTCTCTGTCACTGTCACACATAATATGAACTGAAAAATTTCATTAATGTTTTGTTTTAACTTGAAGCATTCTGTAAATGACTAAAATAAGGTGAAGAAGGCACCCATTCTATGTGAGGAGGTGCATGCTGAATATAGGGTACACATTCTTCTTTTGTAACTGTACATCATGATTATTTCAATCAGTGATAATCCTCATTGTAATTAATCAGTATATTATCTTTGCCACATTGTTGTGGTTGTTGTGGCAGGATCATCTTTGTACTGTTGCACGTGTTTTTTTTTTTTTTTTTAAAGATGTTTGATGATGGAGATACCATCGTGATGTTAACATCAGTATTTGCTCTTGTTGTTCAGTGATCATTGATGAAAGCTTTTCCTGTCTTGTTAACAATTGGTTTCCACAGACAGTGCACTAATATCTATTCAACGGTGTCTTTCGATGCTTACTGTGCTTCAGATACTGCAGACCCCAGCCTGAGCGTCAGCGACCTGGGCTCCATCAACATTGACATGGAGAGTGTGGATGGCTCCCCTTCAGCATCAAGGGTAAACTGCCTGTGGACCGAGTCCTTCCCCCTGTGACCCACAGAAAGACAGTGGGATTGAGCCTGGCAGGATGGGGGGGGGGGGGGGGGGGGGGGGGGGGACCCACTTTTGCTGTTGGGAATATCCAACAGGATGGCATGTACAAACAGTGTGTTCTTGAGCCTGTGATTAGGGGGGAGGGGGGAGATGGTGGGGGGGGGGGGGGGGTGGATGGGAGCAGGGTGCAGGCCCCTTTCCTCTGACACACACCAGTGTGGATTTGGTAAGGAGACCTTCTGAGCCGTTTTAGAGCATAGATCAGAAAACATTTTAGCTACGATTGATCAGGAGAATATTTGAACCCTGTTGAAAGATAAACAGGAGAATATATATTTCAGCTGTGTTGAAAGGTAGATCAGAATATTTGAGCTGTGTTGAAAGGTAGATCAGGAGAATATCTGCGCTAGGTTAAAAGGTAAATCAGGAGAATATTTGAGCTTTGTTGAAAGGTAGATCAGGAGAATATTTGAGCTTTATTGAAAGGTAGATCAGGAGAATATTTGAGCTTTCTTGAAAGCTAGATCAGAAGAATATTTTAGCCTAGCTGAGAGGTAGATCAGGAGTATATTTGAGTCTGGTTGAAGGGTAGATCAGGAATATATTTGAGCTTGGTTGAAAGGTAGATCTGGAGAATATTTGAGCCTTGTTAAAATATTTGAGCCTTGTTGAAAGGTAGATAGATCAGGTAGACAATATTTGAGCCTTGTTAAAAGGTAGATCAGGAGAATATTTGAGTTTTGTTAGAAAATAGATAAGGGTAATATTTTTAGCTTTGTTAGGAAGTAGACAGGAAAGCATTTTGAGCCTTGTTGAAAGGGAGGTTCAGGTGAGCGATAAGGGAACCATTTTGAATATTATAATACAGTTTCTGTTGTAGGTTTGTTGGAGGAACAGAATGGAAGGTATTTCAGATCTAATGAAGATTTTTTAACGAATTCCTACTGTGCGCAGTGCTTCACAGGAAATAGTGGGTGGGATGAGGTATTGATGTGTGTGGAGGGAGGGTAGTCAGGAGGAATGAGAATGGGGAGGGGGGTAGTAGCATAGAGGCGCTACAATTCTACTTGTCACTGACAGCTACTTGTACTGCACTGTAGCTCTACTTTGCTGCTGACAGCATTACAGTGCCACTTGTCATTGGCAGGTACTTGTATTGCACTAGAGTCCAACTTGTCACTGACTTCCACATACATTGCGCTATAGTTCTACTTTTTTACTGACAGCAGCATGTTTTGTGCTGTGGTTCAGTTGTCACTGACAGCTGCAGGTTTGGGGCTACACTTCTACTTTGTCGCTGACAGCTACATGTATTCTATTACACTTCTACTTTGTTACTGACAGTTACATATATTCTGTTGCTTTTCTACTTCATCATTAACAGCTACATGTATTATATTACACTTCTACTTTGTACTTTGTCACTGACAGCTACATGTATTATATTACACTTCTACTTTGTCACTGACAGCTACATGTATTCTTTTACACTTCTACTTTGTCATCGACAGCTACATGCATTATATTACACTTCTACTTGTCACTGACAGCTGCATGCATTATATTACACTTCTACTTTGTCACCGACAGCTACATGCATTATATTACACTTCTGCTTTGTCACCGACAGCTACATGCATTATATTACACTTCTACTTGTCACCGACAGCTACTTGTATTATATTACACTTCTACTTTTGTCACTGACAGCTACATGTATTATATTACACTTCTACTTTGTCACTAACAGCCACATGCATTCTGTTACACTTCTACTTTGTCACTGACAGCCACATGCATTCTGTTACACTTCTGCTTTGTCGCTAACAGCCACATGCATTATATTACACTTCTACTTTGTCACTGACAGCTACATGTATTCTATTACACTTCTACTTTGTCACTGACAGCCACATGCATTCTGTTACACTTCTACTTTGTCATTAACA
This sequence comes from Conus betulinus, assembly GCA_016801955.1. NCBI lineage: Eukaryota > Metazoa > Mollusca > Gastropoda > Neogastropoda > Conidae > Conus > Conus betulinus. The sequence goes on along the minus strand of JADBJO010000054.1, from coordinate 983,149 downwards.
GCTTCGTGTATTATATTACACTTCTACTTTGTCACTGACAGCTACATGTATTCTATACACTTCTACTTTGTCACTGACAGCTACATGTATTCTATATATTACACTTTTACTTTGTCACAGACAGCTACATGCATTATATTACACTTCTACTTTGTCACAGACAGCCACATGCATTATATTACACTTCTACTTTGTCACTGACAGCTGCATGCATTCTGTTACACTTCTACTTTGTCACTGACAGTTACATATATTCTAATGCTTTTCTGCTTTGTCATTAACAGCTACGTGTATTATATTACACTTCTACTTTGTCACTGACAGCTACATGCATTATATTACACTTCTACTTTGTCACTGACAGCTACATGTATTCTATTACACTTCTACTTTGTCACTGACAGCTACATGTATTCTATTACACTTCTACTTTGTCACTGACAGCTACATGCATTATATTACACTTCTACTTTGTCACTGACAGCTACATGTATTCTATTACACTTCTACTTTGTCACTGACAGCTACATGTATTCTATATATTACACTTTTACTTTGTCACAGACAGCTACATGCATTATATTACACTTCTACTTTGTCACAGACAGCACATGCATTATATTACACTTCTACTTTGTCACTGACAGCTGCATGCATTCTGTTACACTTCTACTTTGTCACTGACAGTTACATATATTCTAATGCTTTTCTGCTTTGTCATTAACAGCTACATGTATTATATTACACTTCTACTTTGTCACTGACAGCTACATGCATTATATTACACTTCTACTTTGTCACTGACAGCCACATGTATTCTGTTACGCTTCTACTTTGTCACTGACAGCTACATGTATTATATTACACTTCTACTTTGTCGCTGACAGCTACATGCATTATATTACACTTCTACTTTGTCACTGACAGCCACATGCATTCTGTTACACTTCTACTTTGTCGCTGACAGCCACATGTATTATATTACACTTCTACTTTGTTACAGACAGCTAAATATTTTATACTATAGTTCTACTTGTCACAACACATCATAGTCCTACCTGTTAATAACAGTTACATACACTGCATTATGATTCAACTTGTCACTGACAGCTGCTTGTCTTGCACCATAGTTCTACTTGTTAATGACAGCAACGTGTATTGCACTACAGACCTTCTTGTTACTGACAGAATTACAGTCCTACTTTTCACCAACAGGTACTTGTCCTATAGTCCAGCCACTCGCAGACATCTACATGCATTGTACTATAGGTGGGGGGTGGGGGTGGGGGGGGGGTGTTAGTGGAGAGGATAGCTCACTAATTCCGTAATTAACTGTCTGTTAATGTGATTCTCATGCACAGACTACATATACATGAAAGACGGCCCTGCTTTCAAATGCGATTCTCCTACAGAATGGATTTTTGCAGACAGATAGCCAGGACCCATCATCTTCCACCCCATTCCCATACCCTTCCCTACTACTGCCTCCCCTGTCATTGCACATGTGGCGTGTCCTTATTGTACCTAGTTTTTTTTTTTTTGTTGTTTGTGTTGTGCTTGTTGTGTTTTTAATTTAAGAATTTTTTTTGGCCTATCTGCTGATCCTAATATGAGACTAAGAGACATGTCTGACAGGCAATTTGCCACTCTTATTTTTATTGAATCTGTGTTGTCAAGGACAGAAGTGTAGGTGGAAGACCTCCATTCCATCATTCACACAATCACATACATACTGGCAGAAAGCATGCAAACTCAACTAGAATTTGCACAGTTGATCAGGACTTGCTGATGTTTTTATGTGTGTGTGTGTGTGTTCCAGAGGAAGACCACTGCTGTTGAAGAAATCACAGTTGAATCTCTAAAGAAGATGTTGAGTAAGTATAGCATTGGGTGTATTCTTTTCCTTTGAGTAGATTTTGGTATTTAAAACAAACAAAAAAAAAACAAACCCAACAACAGCAGGTATAACTTTTAAAAGCATAATGAGTTTTGAAGGGAGGGAAGGAGGGTGGGGGTGGGAGAGCATTGTGGATCAAGAAAGCTGACACACTTAATCATATATTTTTGGTTGTTCGCTCATAAGTGTGTGGATCAAGAAGGCTCACACTTAGCTATATATTTTTGGTTGTTCACTCATAAGTGTGTGGATCAAGAAGGCTCACACTTAGCTATATATTTTTGGTTGTTCACTCATAAGTGTGTGGATCAAGAAGGCTCACACTTAGCTATATATTTTTTGTTGTTTCACTCATAAGTGTTGGGGGAAAAAAAAAAAAAAGTTATTTTGATGACTAACTAACCGTCTTCTGAAATTTCACATTTTTTGTTTTTTTTTCAGTTTTTGTTTTGCAATGGACTGTTGACCAAAGACTTGCTGTCGTCCATTTGAATTATTGAAGTTGGTATTTTGTGGTTGAAGAGATAAAGAAATGGAACTTCTCTCTGATGCATTCATGTTCCCATGGAGGACAAAAGAAGCGCAACAAAGACATGACTGAAAGTGCTGTGGCTCACTGAAGTGCTGTGGCATCAGCTGCACAAGATCACTCAGCATGGCACACCATGATCAAATCCAGTATGAAAGACTTTGAAAGGAGCTGAGTGGAGGACAGAAGCAAAAACATTTGTGTAAAAAATGACAAGCGCCACCTTTCCGCCTGGCTCATCTCCAAGTTTGCCCTTACCACACTGCAACAGACTATTCAGAGCAAGATCGGCCTGATCAGCCGTCTTCATATACACACCACTACACAGTGATAGCTGAAGTCACGGTCATCTTTGCCCACGAAGGACAAACATAGGCACACACTAAAACATCCTTCTGCCATGTATTACGTTGCTACATGAAAAATAAACTTTTTTTGGCATGTGAGATAATTTATCACAGTGTCAAACATTTCCTTACTCTTTGTAATCTCCCTTTGTTATTCTTTCTCCTGCTGTGCCTCTCACTTGAATCTGAATATTCATTTTATGACATTGTTTGTAGTAGTTTAAAACATTGTTTTCTGATGTCAGTTCAGGCTCTGCTACGTACTACCATTCATGTGTTTTGGAGGGGCTGTAACGAGCACCTTTCTTGTCCAACAGATGAAGAGAATGCAGAAGACAAAGAAGAGATGGAGCGAAAACGCCGAGAGGTGGTGAACACATTTCGCACAGCTCCTTTTGAAGAAATTGTGGCCAAGTCAGAAGCTAAGGTGATTCTTTGGTCTCTTTCCATCTTTCTTTCTTTCTTTTTTTAGAATTTTTTTTTTTTCACATTCTCATGTACTTCATTTAACATGGTGTCAGATGATACATGCATGTGTGTGTGTGTGTGTGTGTTTGTGATATAATTCTTACATTTATGATAGAAAACACTGGAAATCTTGATGTATAACTGGCCTGTATCAGCATATGTTAGATGGCTTGATTTTGCTCATGAACTTGTAAGAGCTGAATGTAAACGTGAGTGAGCGATGATAACAAACGCCATCATGGTGTCATTGTCATCACAGTTTACAGTGCTGTTTTTCTTTGTCTTTTTTTTTTTTTTTTTTTTCCTTTTTGTAACACACCAGTTTTATTTCCATGCAAAGGAGTGACTTTATGTTTCAGCGTTTGATGCAAAGCGTCTGGGTTTATTTGTGTACTAATGTATGGTGTGCGGACATTGTCATTATGATATGTTTACAACACATTAAACATATAAATGTATCAGCCCCCCAACTGAAAAAGAAAAATGCACACATATCCCCCTCGCCCACTTTAAAAAAAAAAAATAATAACAGTACTGTGTATCATATGTCAATGACAAACAGAAAATCTGAAAATGGACTGTCAGATTGATAAACATGAACAACAAGAAAACAGTCTGTGTAACAAGATGCTTGTGCACATTCATGTGTGTGCGAGAGTGTGTGTATGCGCGCACACGCACAAGCACGTAGGCCCACATGTACAAGTGTGAGTCAGAACCTGGTTTAATTGAAATGAGTATATACAGAGCAAAAGAGAGAGAGAAGACAAGGGGTTGGGGGGGGGGGGGGGGGGGGGGGGGGGGGAACAACCATTTCATCAAATACATGCCATAATTGAAAACACATTTTTCACACAAAAATACCAAATAATGAATTGTCAAATGTGATTGCATTCACATATTAGATTCATTTAAAGAATGCTAGCTTCTACATATGGACTTTCTTCTCATATTTAATTCTTGACAAAAGATGATTTGAAGTGAAGATAGTGCTTTTGTTTCTGCGCTAAGCTTATACACATTTTGCCCAACAAAATGATGTGATTAACTAAAACCGACCTTTTAGTTCAGTTCTCTTTTGCAAACATCAAATAAAATATCCAACACCGATAATTTTACTGGTTTTCCAATTTGAAACCAGAAAATTACCACTAAATGTTTCCAAAATGAATTTACATTTGGGCACTCAAAATTAAATGCTCAGTGAAATCAATCTCATTAGTGCTTTGATCACATTTATTAAAAACTTAAATTCATGTTTTGAGGATGATATTTGTAGGATAGATATTATTATGGTTTTTTTCCATAGTAGCTCATGTAACCCCAACTTCTTTTGATACTTTTCTTAGCAAAATCGAAAAACTGTCATGGAGAACAAATTGATCAAGGTCTTTATTCCCTTTGGTTTGATATTAAGCTCATGTGCACTAGAGGAGTGCACATGGATGTTTTCATGACTCATTTCACCATGTTGAATCCAGTTCATCCATGGTTTTGAATTGCATTGCAAAGAGCATTGTATTCAAAAACTGTATTTCTTTATTTCTACCTACTACACTTCTAAACTCAGGAGTTGGTTTCATATGCATGTACTATATTTTGGACACATTCAAATCCCTTTTCAAACCAGTCTTGAGAATATAAAACCTTGCCCTTATACGATAATAGAGTGTTAAGAAATAAAATTTGACTATTTACGTTTTTGTTGTTTACATCGTCTAATTAATTTCTTTTTTATTATGTAAACAAATGAGGATGAATTCTTTCCAAAAGTCGTTTTCCGTTTCACTCACTTTTTGTAGCTGCTTTTTATTTGCTGTTTATCCTGAAAATATTCCATTCTGTAGCAAGTTTACCAAGTGTCATTTGGGTATGAAGTTCCAGTTCTTGTTTTTTGCCACAAAACAGCTTTACAGCCCACTGTAAGTAATATCCATCTTTTCCGTTTTTAACCTTTACCAGCCATGTCAGCCAGGAGCGTGACAGGATTTCTCTCCCTTGTGCCATGTCATGCAAGGCCGGATGACGGACAGACAGCAGTACATTTCTGCCGTGTCATCCACCATCGCATGACGGGAACATAAAAAAATCCTTACACTTTCCAGAAAATGATCCAAGGGAAATAAGCTCTATAACTAGTCTTGGGATGTTGGAGCGAGTTGTTGTAGACCATACTTTCAGTGGCCTATTGTGAACTTGGCTGACCCCAGAGCTTTGAAACAAAGAAACTGGCGGCACCGGCGCGCAGCACATATTTCCTGTGCCAGAAAAAAAAATGCCGGTCAGGTGAAGGGGTGGTAGCGATTTTTGACTCAATGAAGCGTTTGAAATCATATTACAAAGTGGATCCGGTGATGAGGGGAGTGATAGAGAGAGAGAGATAGAAAACTTCGAAAGAGAAGAGGAAAGTGAATTGTTTGAAGATGCAGCCATCCCCTCATCTGATTTGGTGTTGTAAAAAGAACGGAATAGAATGCAAACAAAGCATTTTTTCAACTTGTCAGACATGTTTTTCAACGCACAGTCGCGTGTACACAATGAAAGTAAATGATTTGAAATTGCTATGTTCGATAAATTGAGTGTTTGTTCTTTCCTGTGACACCTAACCCAAGACTGTCAGTTGTTGTCTAGCAACCGTAAAAATAAATTAAAAAGTGGCCAGATATGTGCGTCAGCAGGGAATGAGTGCTATGCGCGAGCGTGCAGCAACAGGGAATCATGCTGTCCGTGCCGCTCTCGGCTGGATAGTATTAAGAAATTAAACACCAGTCTTCATTAATAGCTGTTTCTGTTGCAGTCAAACCATTTCCATAACAAGCTAAACGAGATCCTGGACTTTGTGTCCAACACCTGCGTGAAGGAGGTCCCCGCTGATGGGCAGTCAGCTGACCCTCCTGACGCCAGCTTTGGTATGCAGTTCCCTGACCTCTTTGTGTACTAGTCCATCTTGGCCACAGCGCTCGCCACACATTGGATCCTACGGGTGTCAACAGGAGACATACAGTTGGAACATGTATCACCCTGCCCATGTTCAGGCTTTTTTTTTTTTTTTTTTTTTTTTTTTTGTAAGCAGCAGAAGGCATCATTAACTTAGCCAAGATGTAGTTAAGGATGCATTTGACCTTAGTTTTGTTAGTTTCTTGGCATGTTACTTTCTACCATTTTATGGTCACAGTGATTGCTGTCACTATCAGGGGTATGTTGTCATTACTTGACTCAAGTATTGGGATGCAGGTACCTGCTCTCTCTTTTTTTTTTTTTTTTTTTTTCTCTCTTGACGGCAGGCAGCTCTCTAGTCTCCAGGCTGTAAGTTCTGTTGTCTGTTAGTCTTGCCAAAAGATTGCCAGCTGTGTAATGGTGTACCTTCAGTTCTAGAGAGAAAAACTGACGTCGTCCGCAACACGCAGTCTTTTGACTTCTTTGATCCTTTTGCACTTTTTTTGAGCGCTTTGAAATCTGTGTGTAGAGGAGCAATTCATGGAGAGTAGGAAAGGATGTTTTAATGTTATCTTTTCACCATATGGCTAGTCATAGAGTAGGCTTTTGACTTTTTTTCCTGATGGAAAACGACTGGAAACATTATAACAGTGCCGTTTGTGTGATGAGTAATGATGGGGACAATGTCACAGTGTGGTTTGTGAGAGACCTGACAAGATATTCAGGGTGGAATTCCACAGTCTGGTGAGGAGATCCCTGCAGGGCTGCACTCCACAAATTTTGTGACTAGAGCTCAGCAGGGCGAATACTCCACAGCTGCTATGACCTGGGCTCTCTCCAGAGGTCGGACTCGACAGTGCCCTGACCTTGCTGCACTCAGCAATCCTCACGCTACCTGCCCAACAGCACCAGTGCACCGGGGAATCAAGGTACTTGTTATGTTTGTTATGATCTCACTCTGACACTAGTGTGACCCATATTCTGAACTCGGGCCTCCCCTGTTCTTGAACCACCATGTTGCTTTGGCGTGCAGTGTGATTTGATGTGGTCAGCTCGTAGCGCTCATCATCGTTTGACATGACATGACGATCCATAATACTCACTAGAGAGATGGCATGGATCTGTGGAGGTGATGGGAGGTTCGGTGGTATGACAGGAAGGGAGCAATGGATGTGGTGGGGCATCTGGTCTTTGCATTAGCCCTTGTTACATGTTTGTACTTTGTAGTGATAAGCTTTAATGCTGCAGTTACTAGTTCTGTCAATGTGGCAGTCTAGATGAAGCATCTAATGATTTGGGGGTAATAATTAACAAAAAATTCTAGCTCAGAAACTACAAAAGATATAAAAATGAAATATATATGATTTTTGAAGGAAATTGAATGGAGATTTTGAATCTGGGCTTCTTTTGTTTTAATTTTGATCATAAAAAAATATTTAGGCATTTAGATTTGGATAGATTTTTTTTGCACGATCAAAAACATATGTATTTACCACTACAGCTTCACATCCAAAAAAAGAACACAGAGCAAAAAAAGTTGAAAATAAAGTTGATATTGTCACACTACACCTGTAAATGAAAGTAGAATAGTCTAGAAGTCTATCAAGACACTCACACCTCATGCAGACAGGTCAGTCCACGACCACGCCCCCCCCCCCCCCCCACCACACCCCCTTGCTGGACTTCAACCCTCTCTTTCACTCCTCCTCTTCCCCTACCGTTCCTGCTGCCCGTGTCACGCTGCGAGCAGGCCGCGCTCCCTCTCGCGCTGACTAACACGTCGCTGGCCACTCGCACACAGTGCAGAGTACACACTCGGCTGGCTCGTTCGACGCTGGTAACCAAGTCAGCTGAACACACTCTTGCGATCGCACAGCACGACTCAATAACCGACGAATATGGTCGGCAATTCCATCACTATCATCATCTCACCTTCATGCTCGAGTGAGTCGTTGAATAAAAGATTATATCTTTGTCAAAAAAGATTAGCAGAGCTTGCTCAAGTACGCTGATTTGGTCGCTACACTCGTCGAAGGTTGCGCCGCCATCTTTGCAAGCGAGACAAAGCGCTGGCTGGTCATCCAGTCAGTGATGAGGAAAAATGGTCTTTCCCCTCACGTGTGGTCATTTGCATATCATTTTAATACTGCAGACATATAAGGCTTACTACGCACACTCTATTTCAGTCCTTTGATAGGAATAGTAACGATGAAAATTCAAGAAAAATGCATGACGTCAGTGGACGGCCCATAGGCACTGGAAGTACATTTTTATTGCGGCGTCAGCTGACGGCTTAAAGGCACTCAACGGGTTAATGTGGCATGCATCTTGCTCACAAGTGGGCTCAGGGTAACTTGGAGTGCCTGCCCCTGTCTTGGCTCCAGGGGAGTACGGAGATCTGTGTTGGCAATGTCATCGGTGGTTGATGACACCAGTCCTGTGAGTACCAATCTCATGCATTTTCCTGTTGGCTGTAGTTTCTGACCGAAACCAGTGCAGCCAGCTTGTAGTCATTGTACATATGTGTATTATAGAACGTCTGTTGGCAAGCAGCATATGTGAAATATATGTGCTTTAATTTGGCTGACAAGGAGATTGGGTATTATTTAAGAGGTGTTTGTCACCTGTGGCTTGTTAGATTTTTTTCTTCAGCTCTTACTTCATACTGTTGAAATGCCAATCATGACAATGTATCAGTCAGGTGAAATTACTATGGCTTTACTGTGCGTGAATCTGATGTTTCTTTTTAACCAGTTGTTTTTCCCATGGCTTTTCTCACCACTCTTAAGTTGGTTTTTTTTTGTTTTTTTTTTTTATTCAGATGTGTTGTTGTATATGCTGTGTGATGGGACTTATTTTGTGATATCTTTTATATGAATTGATATTGTCAGTGTTGCATGTGACCACAGAAATGTAGGAAAACAGCTAGCAATTACAGTGTGATGGTGTATTTTATAGATCTCTTCATGTGGTAGACTGGGGAAGAGAGAGTAGCAGAAAGCATGTACAATTCTCCAAACCAGGTTTAACTGTTCTAGGTTAAAAAAAGAAAAAGTTGATTCAAGTTACATGGGTGTTTGTCATTACAAAATAGGAATATAAAGATAGGCCTGTATGTGAGTGTGAATCAGTAAGGATGCAAGAGCAGTTTGTACAATGAGACAGAGAGAACCCATGTGCGCACAATTGTGATAGGAAACATGTTTCAAACAGTCGTATTTGCTGCTTTTACATGAAAGCATTGATTATATGTATGAAGAAAAAAGGTGAATATGGTTACAAAACAATTATTTTCGCCACTTTCAACACCACTGAATCACAGAATCACACAACATGCATGTCAGTCCTAGCTACTCGTTTTCATAAATCATAATTGCAAGACAAAAAAATGTGAAGCAACAAAAATTATTTCATTCAGTAATTACTATCGCGTCCCTGAAAGAATGACTAATTTTGCAGAAACCACAACGCAAGTTACCTCACATACCCAAGCACATGCTGTGCTATTAATGTCATAGAAACATCTCGTCAGAAGTTACATGCCAAAGTCTGGATTGTGGAAGTAGGTGTGTGTGTGTGTGTTTTTAAATCACAATTACCAAAGTGTATAATCTTCTTAAACCAGTGTTGTCTGTAGATTGACTTTGACAGCATTTGGTCCTAATCCTGCTCGAATCAAATGGAGACTAGCTTTGGAAGTACCATCGTTGACGGAGAGCTGCACAGTTCAGGTATCATTGCATTCTGTGCAAAGAAGAAACTACGATCCTCATAGTTGGGAATTGTTGGCAAAATAAGGCCTCTGAGGATGGTCTCAGTTGTCTGGAATTAACTTCCGTTGTTTGGGCAGGAACTAAACTGAAGATCTGGAGTTGCTCGTCACAGTCTCATATTTGTTGTTGACGGATACAGTAGAATTGTGTGCATGTAACTGTGGTTTGAAAATATATACTGTATGAATTAAATTGTTTTAATGTTCAAACACTGGGGAAAACAGAAAACAAACAAACAAAAAAATAATAACCTCATATAGACTTATACAAAAAAAATACTAATTTCTATATTGATGACTTTAGATTTGAAATCATATGTCATTCATGGCTCACAATTTTTGTTGATAGTTCTTACGTGGATTAATAGATTTGAAATATAATCATGACTTTATATTAGCTGGTATGAAAACTGAGGTGCGCAAGCGTTTATTGCTTCTGTTGAGGTCAGTAAAAAAAAAAAGAAAAATGCTATAAAGGAAAAAAAGAATTTGTCCATGCGTTAAAGAGCGAATGAAAAAGAAATTGTTTTGACAGCCAACCAGTTTCTTAATAGAAGCTGTTGGGGGTTCTCTGTTTGTTTTTAACCATACAGATTTTCAAGGATTCCTAGCGACATCTTCCATGGAAGACTTTTCATGTGGATTCCCTCCCTTTAAAGACCTTTATTTTTGGAACAATTCTCTTATGTACTAGATTGACCCGTTCGCCAAAATTTTTTTTCCTTTAAGAGATCCCGCTGACATTAAAGGAGACTTTTAGTGGACATTGTGGAGACACTCAGTGTATCTGGCTTTCGTTGCAACTGGAACAAGTGATAAAGATATACTGAAGTGGATTCCAGTGGTTCTTTCGCCAGTCTCAAGCAAGTTTACTGACTTCAGAGAATCACAGAGCTCCACATATTTATTAACATTTATGGATAAAAGAGACAGAGATGAAAAAAACAAAAACAATAGTGTATAACAATCCCATGTCAAATTCAGCTTCTTTCTGTTTGAAATCCATTTAAACTTTGAAACCAACAAATACTGTCTTTAAGGGAGTGAAAGTGAAAAGGAAATCGTTTTCTAATTATGTTCTGCCAACACCTCCCCCCCCCCCCCCCCCCCAGCAAAATTAGTAACATTCTCCGATTGATAAGAAGATCTCTCAGAATTTTTGTTCTCATATCTGGCCTTTGAAATGGAACAAATGACATACAGAAGACCTTCGAATTGTGTGATGGGGGTAAAAGGGGGTGAACAAGGATTTGGGTAGGACCAAGTTCCATTGTTTTGTTTCTTACTCATTATTGGCAACCGATGTGATACAATGATGTGCTGTTCTTATGGTGTTTTGGTACATGTTGCTGGGAACCACAGTCATATTTGTACAGCATTATGCTCCTATGTGTGCATGTCTTTTGTTTGTTTTCAGCTACTTAATCTGTACATGTTAGCCTATACCCACTGCAGTCCAGCTCTCAACTTCTTTGTCAAGTCCTTTTTTTTTATTGTTTTTTTTTTGTTTTCTTTCCTTTCATCAACGTCAACAGTCTTATCACCCATTTGCAGTATTAGAAACGTAGTTATAGACTCAGAATCAAAAACTTACTTGGAGAATATTTCAACAGGGTCACCCTGTCTTCTTCAGCTCACTGTTGCTGTTGTGGCAGCGAGACCTGGTGGGACGACTGTTTGTGGGGTGAACAGTTGTCAGGATCTGATTGTAGATGGGGGGAAGTTCAAAGCCTTGATCTCTGTTCAGGCTAGGGCGTCTGGTCTTAATTTCGATGGCTTCTTTAACTTTCTGTTTGTGAGGAAGGGCTCTGTAGATAAGATATTGGTTTCTTGGGGGCTGAAACTCCTGTCTGTGGCTGTAGATCTTCATGTATGGCAGAAGTAGATTGGTTTTGGTGTTCCTGTAGACGGGTGGTGAGTGGTCTTGCTGTCTCACCAATGTAGGTATGGGTACAGTCTTGACACCCTACCTGGTACACTACACCACACTGCTTGAGGGGGTCCGTTTTGTCTTTGACATGGGTCAGTTGCTGGCGTAGGGAGTTGGTGGGTTTGTGAACACACTTTGCATCCATGTTGTCGGAAGGTCCTGGCTAGATGCTCTGAGACTCCTTTAATGTAAGGGATCCCACTTTCACACTGTCCGTATCTGTAGAAGAAGGGTAGTGAACTCGAGGGTTGTCCCACATATCCATGCAGGGTTTCCATTAGCGGAAAGGGCAGTCTTGAATTGTTCCTCTTTCAGCTCTTTCCTACTTAGTGGAACACAGCACAGAGGCTCTGTGCATGAGGGTGTTGACAACAGATCTCTTGTGCTGGAGGGGGTGGTTAGAGTTAAAGTTCAGATATTGGTCAGTGTGGGTGGGTTTCCTATAGACGGTGGTCTCCACCCTGTCGTCATGGGTTCGGGTGATGAGTGTGTCCAGGAATGGGATCTTCCCTTCTGCTTCAGTTTCTGAAGTGAATTGGATACTGTCGTCGATGGAATTCAGGTGAATGGTGAAGTTGTCAACCTCCGTCTCCTGTATGCAGGTCATGGTGTCATCCACATAGCGGTACCACACGCTGGGAGGGTTGGCAGCGGTCTCAAGGGCTACTTTTTCAAAATGTTCCATGTACAGGTTGGCTACCACTGGAGATACTGGCGAACCCATGCAGCTCCTCGCCAGTATCACCAGTGGTAGCCAACCTGTACATGGAACATTTTGAAAAAGTAGTAGCCCTTGAGAACGCTGCCAACCCTCCCAGTGTGGTACCGCTATGTGGATGACACCATGACCTGCATACAGGAGACGGAGGTTGACAGCTTCACCATTCACCTGAATTCCATCGACGACAGTATCCAATTCACTTCAGAAACTGAAGCAGAAGGGAAGATCCCGTTCCTGGACACACTCATCACCCGAACCCATGACGACAGGGTGGAGACCATCGTCTATAGGAAACCCACCCACACTGACCAATATCTGAACTTTCACTCTTACCACCCCCTCCAGCACAAAAGATCTGTTGTCAACACCCATGCACACAGAGCCTCTGTGCTGTGTTCCACCAAGGAGGAAGAGCTGAAAGAAGAAGAACACATCAAGACTGCCCTTTCCACTAATGGATACCCTGTATGGATGTGGGACAACCCTCGAGTTCGCTACCCTTCTTCTACAGATATGGACAGTGTGAAAGTGGGGATCCCTTACATTAAAGGAGTCTCAGAGCGTCTAACCAGGACCTTCCAACAACATGGATGTAAAAGTGTTCCACAAAAACACCAACTCCCTACCAGCAACTGACCCATGTCAAAGACAAAACGGACCCCCCTCAAGCAGTGTGGTGTAGTGTACCAGGTAGGGTGTCAAGACTGTACCCATACCTACATTGGTGAGACAGCAAGACCACTCACCACCCGTCTACAGGAACACCAAAACCAATCTACTTCTGCCATACATGAAGATCTACAAGCCACAGGCCACAGTTTCAGCCCCCAAAAAAAACAAGATCTTATCTACAGAGCCCTTCCTCACAAACAGAAAAAGTAAAGAAGCCATCGAAATTAAGACCAGACGCCCTAGCCTGAACAGAGATCAAGCTTTGAACTTCCCCCCATCTACAATCAGATCCTGACAACCGTTCACCCCACACAACAGTCGTCCCACCAGGTCTCGCTGCCACAACAGCAACAGTGAGCTGAAGAAGACAGGGCGACCCTGTTGAAATATTCTCCAAGTAAGTTTTTGATTCTGAGTCTATAGCTATGTTTCTAATGTCGAATCTCATTTGCAGCATGTTCTAGATAAAATGTAGAGAAATAGTACTGTTAGGACAATGGATTTGTTACGAACTGGTACAAGTGTGTGTAGTTTGTGTGCCAGTGATTGTGTATGCACAAGTGTGCGATGCATTAGTTCTGTATGAAACACAATAAGAAGTGTGTGTGTGCACATGTTTATGTGCGCAAATGAAAGTATATACAAAAAAAACTAGTTTGTTTTGAGCGCACAACAGTTAGTCCAATTTCTTTCTCTGTGCACAATCTGATAATGTAGAACACACACTACGTTTAGTCTGATTTGATTTGTTTAGAACACTCACGACATTGTCTGTAGTCTGCATTTCTCCTTTTGCTCTGCATGATTGCCTTTGATCGACGTCACTGAAGTCAGTGTGTAACAAACTTAATAATGAAGGAAATAATGGTGCTATGACAGTCCATTGTCATGCCAGGCAGAGTTATTATATATATAATGTCATGTGCTTTTTCTTGTGTCAGCAAAGCCAGCAGGCACTTCTAAGATGTCCTACACAGGGCAGGCCTGTTCTTTCTTTTCTTAATTTTTTTTTTTTTTTTTTTTTTTTAAATTTGACGTTGCATTACATGCTTACAATTAGCCCATAAATCAACTTGCATTAAAAAAAATTTTACTGTCCACAGTGATCAAATTCAGAGTTGCTTTGCTGGCAAACAAACCAGACAGGCCAAAGGTAGACTGAAATACAGACTCTGCATGTGATGTACCCCTTACACAGGGATATCATTACTCCAATTTTATCATATATTTGTGTATGGCGAGATTGCAAGCATGAAAACACCTGCAACAAAGTGAGGAAAAGTGGTTACTGTAAATACAGTGTGTGAGGTGCACGGACGCCAGTTACACAAACAAAAATAGGCAGACGTATTCTTGTGTTGTATTACCAAATTTCCTGTACTTTCTAGTCCAGAGTGCAGCATGTCTGTGTGCAATGAATGGAAAAACAAAGTGAAGGCATATAGAATCTAGCAGTGCATTCATAGAATAATGATCAGATGCCAGACACTCGACAGATGATGGCGCAAAAGGATGGGAAACAGTGTCTGATAATAGCCAGTCTCCTGTCTGAAACTGACAACTGTGTACACTTTGAGAAAATACTGCATCCTTGCTTGATCTGCCCTGTGTATTTGATTGAACAGACATAGTCTCTTCTTTGCTCTAGTTGGATTGTGTTTTGTAGACTTTTCCATGTTGTGTTTTTGTTTCAAAAGTGACAAGTCTGTTTTGCCATCAGATTAATCAGCATTTCTCTTAATTCCTCTTCTTTCCCCCCCTCCGCCCCTCCCTACCCCCCCCCCCCCCCCTTTTTTTTTTCCAGCTGACAAATGAGAAGTGTATATGAGGCATTCTTCTAATTAACAATGTTTATTGTTTAAGAACTGAGCATAAGAAGTAAATAGAGAGCATGAATGATGCCTTCATGGAAATGAACGGAATGCGGATACTACTAGAACTTGGAAAAGTGTGTGGTTTTAATGGGCTCAGCTTTTGTCAAAGACTCTGGCCCATTTAATATATGAAATGTCTTTTAATTGGTTTTCTGTCTGCCCATTTTCTAAATATATACTAAAAACTTGATAAAAAGCATCATTGTACATGATTTACATTTTATTTCAGTTATGATTATCATGATTCTTTTTACCTCTTTTTACCAAATCGATGAATTATGATGGCTGTGCCCGTAGCAAGCAATGCCGATCATAGTGTTTATTTGAAATTTGACATGGTTTAATATGTTCTGATATGATCTGTATGTTCCATTAGAGAAAAGAGAGTTGTCCTTTGTGCTGCAGGCAATGCGGGGAAAATGTTAGACTGTGTACCCTGAACCTTCAAATGCATTTGTCTGGGTGTTAATGTTTGTTTTCAGGAGCTCATGTCATTTTCTTTTCATTACTTTGTTTTCATGAATCTTGCTCTCTCTGTGTCTTTAGCCAAACAGGAAAAAAGGTTGGTAACTGTAGATATGCAAAAAAGAGCTATCTTACTCATTTGTTCTGTTTCTTTCATCTCTGTCCCAATGAAAACTGCATTTAACACATTTTAGAGCATTGCAAAAGATGGAAGTAATAAACATGCCTATGAATATGTTTGTTGGAAATTCACAGTAAAACAAACGAAACAAAAAAGTGTTTACTGTGTGAGCAAGTGTGTGTGTGTGTGTGTGTGAATGTCTGACCTGTATATGCAAAAAAATTTCTATATACACTTTTATAAGTTTTTTTTTTTTTTTTTTTTAATACCTGTTGGTTGGTCCACCAAACCTTGAATAAGACTTCCTGCATGTAATTAATCCTTTAATGTTTCTTTTGACTGCTAGGTGTGACAGCCACCTCAACAGTCCATCAGATGTCCATTCTCGCACAGTCCAGTGAATAAGAGGTTGTAGTCTTTTTTTTTTTTTCATCTGATAAAACCTGGGCCCTTTTCAAGGATACAAGACATACCACAGATCATATTGGCCTTATATGAACATGGACAAACCAACTACTCATCTCCAAATATTCACCCTTGAAGCACGGACGGAAGAACATGGGGATGGGGCCAGATCACAGCCGCCAGCCGACAATGGAAAGACAGCACTCCTCTCCATGGTCTTTAGTGCATATGCAAAGCAGAAGAGCTGACCTGGCTCTGGTATGCACCTAGTGGGCATCGTCCATGCACAGACCTGTAGATCCAGGTTGTCTCCCACAGCTTATCAAAAAGCAATTCCTCCGGAGCCTGTAAGAGTGAAAGCGTTTGTAATGTGTGTTATCATTAACCGACAGAAAATTTCTTCCAGTTTTGCTTGGAGACATATGCAGGATTTGCAAATATATCGTGTATGACAAGAGTTTGTAGATGGCAGACACGCCTACTCTAGGAGTTTTTTTTTAATTTAATTTAAAAAAAAATTTTTTTTTTTTTAAACTTCGACCTACAGGTCTTAGGACACTGAATGATAATAAGACTAATAATGGTAATGTGCTACTTTCTTCTCTGTATGAGAACTGCCCCTCAGATCTTAATTTTATGTTTGTTTGTTTTGTTTGGGTTTTGTTTTTGTGTGTATTTTGCTTTTTTTTTTGTTGTTGTTTTTTGCTGCTTATTTGTTGTCTTCATTAAGGATTCCAGAAATGTGTATATAATATCGACTAAATACACAACAGCTTTACCAGAAGCTGAAAATCTCCTTTTTTAATTACCTCTCTCTTGTCACTGTGGATATTACTGACTGACTGCCTGTATGAATGATCTTGAGTTTTTGTCATATTTTTACAAAAACAAACAAGTATCTTTATCAACAAGAGTTTGGCTTTGCATATGGCTGCACTCCAAAATGTATGTGGGTCAAAGTCAATATTTGCAAAGTATTTGAATAACTACATTTTTAATTAAATTCGTCCACAAATGTAGGATTCACTCATTCTGACATTCACACAAATACACACAAGCATGCATGTACTTCATACAAATGCATGTGCAAACACACTTTCGTAGAGCACGCACTCACAAAAGCTGTATGTACTTGTTGACATTTAGGTGTGGTATGAAGCGATATCATCAAATTCTGAACATCTGTCATAGAGACAAATGAACTGAAGCTGCAAAATTCAAATAAGACGTACAATTTATTTACAGATTGATCTGGTCACTGCATCCATGATTTAACACATATCGCCCAGAACCATTCTATTCTACCCCTGTGTAACAAACTGACTCTAGTTTTCATGAGGCTAGAATAAAATGGTGTGTGGTGACTTCCTCCTTAACATCTTTAGTTGAGAGTTCACAGCAATCTCTTACTTAACAAAAACTACCAGTTTTATGTATTCTCATGAAATCTCAACACTCTCTTACTTAACAAAAACTACCAGATTTATGTATTCTCATGAAATTACAGCTAGAAAATACAGATACATCTGCTCTGAAATAAATGACGGAGCAAAGCAGTTGAGAGGGGGGGGGGGGGGGGGGGCTGAAACAATTCCGAGTCAAAATGAAATCCTTTCCAAAAACTATGTTGAAAGAGCTGGGTCTGATTGTGCGTGTGTGTGTGCATGGATGTGTGTGCAATAATGAATGTGAACCAATGTAAGCGTGTGTGTGTGTGTGTGTGCATGCATGCATTCTATCACGACTAAAGCAGACCTGTTATACTGGAATCATCATTCCCTCTGATTTTAACACCATGCACAAAAAAGTAAACTGTCATAATAACTCACTGTTAACTGTCATAATATCTCACTGTGAGTTTGTTTTGTTACTTTTGAGAACAGATACGGTTGACTGGATAAGACTCTGGAGTTATTATTTCAAAACATACATATTCTTCAGTCTCTCCCTCCCCCTCTCCCACACTGAAACTGTTATGCTCAGAAATCGTGTCTCATACTAATGACCTCTC